>QANX01003019.1:0-40107 GCA_003254975.1 Ochetophila trinervis | reverse complement strand
TTATTTTAGAAAAAAAACAAACAAAAACAAAACCCTAACCATTTTAACCGGTAGTATTTACCAGTTGTATGTGATACAACCATAAATGAGTTGTATTGTAGGAATTCCCATCTAAAACTCATGTATAATTTGAAGTGTGAATACTATATGATTTTCAGGTATAATTATACAATTTCTAGAAACAACATTTAAGAGTCAAACAAATAGGGAGTTACTCAAACAGCGTCTCAAGATAGGGAGTTAATACAGTCTCAAGTTTTTCAAATTTCATGGTTTGATCATTTTCTGATATATAATTTTTTTTTTCTGTTTTATTTTTTGATTATATCACACGAACATAGACTTAAATTGGATATATAAAAAAGCGATTCTCGTAATTAATTGTCAAGCACTGCTACATAGAATCAGCCACATCATAGTGGAATCAGATTACCCAGCTCGTCTGATTGTTTAATTCAGTTTCTACAACGTTTAGCTAATAAGGCCACTGACTAGCTGCCCAAAACTGCTCTACTTTTCCTTGTTCTAGTCCAGGGCGAAACTATCCCAACGGTTTGACACTGATCAGAGAAAATACCCCTTCTTTATTAATACATTTTTTTATATATCGCTGTCCAGAAAGAAAAAGTAAATAAATAAAAGAATAAATAAATTCAAAGCAGAAGAGTCGAGGGCCAGTAAACGCAACTGATATCCTACTACATTTGAAAGAATAAGATTTTATTTAAAATAAAATAAAAAACAATAGAAAATGAAAACAGAAAGATTTTTTTTTTAAATGACATAATTAAGCCCATCAATCTAACAAGATACAAACAGAAAAAATTTGATTAAATAAATTTAAAATAAAAAAACACTTATAATTAAATTAAAACCAACAGTAAGGCATTATTCACTTATGGGTGATTTTGACTCATTACTGCTCTCTATATGCTGTTGTTCATCGCTCTCCTTTTCAGCCATTGACTCCTGTGAATCTTTATCAGCTTTGTTAAACTGTATTTCGCCCTTTGAATTAACTCCTTCTTCATCAAGAGGCAAAGGATCCGTTACTAATAGTAGTGGCTCAATTTTAGTGTCTGTGCTTTCATTTCTTGGTTCATGACCCTTGTCTAAATTCACTTCAGCTGATCCTTCAGCTTCTTCCACAGAATGAAGGTCAGATGGAATTTGTTCTGTTAATTGCCTTGACCCATCTCCCTCTTCTCTGCTGAATTCTCTCTCATAAATCTGATTATCATCAAATTGCTCTGTTACACCACCATCAGTTTGGGAATCACATGGCTCTTCAACCTCAGTTCTGTCATAAGCTGTATTTCTCTCTACGGGCATAAGATCACCTTGGCTATCATATACTACCTCCCCTTCACCAGACTCTTCGTCTGTAACACAGATCTTGCCTATATCGTTAGAAGTTTGGGACGCAGAATTTTCTTGAAAGGAGTCATTTCCTATATCCATTTTTGAAACGAAAGAATCTTCAACTTGGTCAGGTTCTTCAATAGTGCTTTCTACATTTGAATCAGCTCCGGCTGCATTTGCAGAGGCAGGAAAAGATTGGAAGGCATCCCAGTCATCTTCATCCTCGTCATCTTCTTCCGTTTCATCCTTATCAAAGTGCACTGTAGCAGCTGATGGCCGGTGACTTTCCTCTCTAATTCCCACTGTTGGTAATGGTAATTGTATTCCTAAGGATGGAATTGCAGATTTTACTTGGGTTGCATTTTTTTCCTGTGTTACGGAAGCACGGATGACCCCCTGAAAGAAAAGAACTGCTATTGAAAGAAAATACCACTAATAAGCTTTAAAAGAAACATAAAGAAATCTACAATTCTTAACAATGCCTAAGAGAAAAAAAATAAAAAAATAAAAAATAAAATAAAATAAAATAAAAAATAAAAAATCATCTTTGAAGCAGTTCCAGGATAACAACTTAGATTGACCAAATTTTTTAACATGAAAAGAGAAGAATTTGGAGCAATTTTGTGCGCAAACATTTTGGATTTCTGAAGATTATGAGGTCTTTAATTCAAAGAACCCATGAACCAGATTTGTTCGAAAAGAGGTGAGGAACTACAAGAGGGCGTCCTAACTTGATGGCCACCCAGCAGAAACTGAAATATAATGTTACACATCATTTTTATGCAGATATTTCAGTCCACCAAATCTTATATGGTTTTGGTATAAAACAACGACCTGATACTGTTAACACATGAATAATGGGGGTAAAAAGCAGAAGGAAAGAAAAATAGACACGTAGATGAGTGTTCTGTTTTGGGTTCAAAGTTCCTGAAACACAAGGCTGATATCTCCTTCATACCAAATATTCTGAACCTTTAACAGAAATTTGCACAAAAGCAAAGAGAAGTTTCGAAGGAAAGCAACTGCAGAACTTGTGCTATAAAATACTGAAAGTTCTTAAAAGGTTTGGCCTTCCAAAAAGAGAAGACCAATTTTATCACAACCACAATAAGATATGTGGATATAGCTGAACAATTGTGACAGTTTGCTTTAATGACTAGCATGAATAGGACAAAACAAATTCCTATGGAATGGTGTGAAGAACTATCCCCACCCCCCTGGCCTCTCCCATCCACACATAAAGTAGAAAACAAAAATATGTTTTAGTTAAATGTACGAGTTCCAGGGCTTTCTGAGAGGATCTCAATGAAAGAAAAAATAAAATAAAAGCATGAAACAGAAAAAAAAAAATGAAAAAGAGACCTGCAGTTGCTGCCGGTGTGTTACAGGCATAGACAACAAGGCATCCTTGAAGTAGACTGCTGAGGAAGGAAGTTGTGCAAGATGAGAAACAAATCTTATAGCCGTATTTTTCACATCATTGAGTTCCTGTCAGCAGTATCCATAGAATAATTTTTAACAGAAAATTACAAAACGATTAATAATCATCACAATTTTCAATCAAGAGATGATTGATCAAATTACCTGAGAATAACTGTCTTCTGATGCCAAGATAACCATGACAATAGCTTCCAGAAGTAGATTCATAAACCCTCTCTGACATTCACTATCTTTTGACACTGTTTGCAGAAGCACTAAGAATTTCAAGCACTCACCAGCAACGGTTGCCGATTCTTTAGTTATAGGTTTCTGTCATCAAGAACATATTACAAATCTAGACTTAGCTAAAAGTTTTAACAGGTTTATAATTACTAAACATGAAAGGGAATAACAAAAAATTAAAAACACCTTCAATATCTTCTGGATTATCATGAAGATATCTTTAATATGTTCACCAGCAAAGTATATTAGAAAAGTGTTATCTTCTACATTTGTGCTTTTCTGTACCATGCTTTTTAGCACCTGCAACCCAATTGCTTGAACCTGTGCAGAAGAAGTTTCAAATTGCTGTTTTATGCTTAGTAGACATAACTGAACATTGCAAGTAAAGAGAACTATTACCTGTAGATTAGAATCATTGAGTACAGTTTGAATGCATCTAGTGCAATATCTGTACGTAGTAAAGAGTAAAGGGTCTCTATCTCCATTTTCTTCAAGGAATTCAATCTCATGAACCAGCTTACCAAATAATATGATTTGCTCAAGAGAGAAAACAAGCTTTGCCTGCAGATTAATCCGTAAACAAGATTTATCCTCCTGTAGATGAATATTCTTGATGCATTCCTTGGACGAATGAGATATCGCATTGAGACAAGCGCCAAATATCATTCGCATATAATGATTAAAGTCATCACCGATATCAGATTTATCTGCACCACAAAATTTGGCTACCATGTACAGATATGTATATAAATAAAGAACCGCATTACGAAAGCAAAAAAAACATGAGCAAGTATTTATTCTTTGGATTCTGGATTCCAACCAATGCTTTTGATTTGCTAATAGACTATATTTTCTAATGATACAAAATAAGATACTTCCCCTAATAATTTTCTTTTTAGCATGCTGACAGCTTTTGACACATGAACTGCATCAAAAGACTGAAGGTGTAAATACACTTGCCCAAGATGGTAAACCCCTAAGGTAACACACTACAATTTATTGTCAAGTCCAAGATCAGAAATAAATCACATTCTCTTAACATAGTTAAAAGAGCTTAGGAGACAAAAGTTACATCTGCTAACACTTGGGCAAAGCTTTCAGGTTGTTACAAAGCGCTAGTATTGGAACACTTTTACTATCAAAAAGAATATTTTTTTTCTTATGAGATGGTACATATTCTCCTATAGGATAAGATGTAAGATATGAATACTCGCCATTATCATGAAATGCTCACCATCAATAAATTTCTTCAATAAAATACCAGTGCTCTTGGAAAAATCATTAACTTTGGATAAGCACAAGTCAGTTGAGGCTTCTCCAATGCACTTGCAGCCAATTAAAAGAAATGCCAATGCCACTGATGTTAATTGCGTCTGCAGAATTATATGCAAATGATAAGAGAACCATTAGATAAGCATGTCTCAGAATACAAAAACATTAATGAAACACAAAGATATGAATCTATAAAGCATAAGAAATAATGCACCTTCGGTTCAAAATACTTCACAAGTGTTTTTGCTATAACAAATAGAGAAGATATAGAATCCTCCCAGTGAGGATGATCAAGTGATATTGCACCATTTCTGTACACACCAATGTATGCTATTAGGGAATCACTTGCACAAAAATTGTTAAACTAGAATATTCATGGTAAAGAGATGTACCTCTTAAACATTTTAAAGAGGTAAGCCATGCAAAGCTCCATTGCTGAATAAGCAAAATCTTCAACTTCAAAAAAGCTCTCGGGGCAGTTCTGCACAATCTAGTGAAAGAATCTGTAATTCAGCATCCTTGATTGGCAATTTCTATGTACAAAAACAACCACATAGAATCTAAACCACAAACCAGAATCTGTTAAGCAAATATTCTTACAAATAAACTACTTTATATGCACCACTTCATCATGCCAATATTCTTTAATTATAATATAGAAAATCTTAATGAAGAGCTAATTTTAGCTAGTATTGGTCGCCAAACATATAGCAGTAGAAGTGCACGGGATGCATTGCAGCTGACTGATATCCAATTAGAGTAGCTAGTGAATAAATTGCATAAATCAGAATATATCTCAAAGTAAAGAACTGGAAAACAAATAAAAATTCCTAGATCATCTGCTTGATCTTTGACATAGGTTAACTGATAATTGTAAAAACAATACTAGCTGTTATTCATGAATACCCAACGGGAAAAATAAAAAAATATAACTATCAAATTATCCAAATACGAGTTGTCAATGTATACCTGTGAAAAAACAGACACGGAAAGGCTATTCCACGAATTATCCTTGTATATGGAATACGAAAAAACCTGCAATAGTCAAGCATAATAATAATTAAAAAGTGCAATTGCTAGCTATTCCAAAACCATCAATGTAGAACAGGTAAAAGTGGCCACATTAGCATCACAGTAATATCATCTTAAAAGAGCCGGTTGAAGAATAATAACAGAACGCAGATATACTTCATGATTTCAGGAAACACAGCAATTTGAATGTGTCAAATAACCTCCATTTTAAAAGCGAAACCCTTCAAAAGTAAGCATTTCCAACAAGGAAAATCGTGTGACTATTTTCCTGGAACACCAACCCTTAAATCTTTTGAGAGCTAAGAATAAGAAAAGAAAGAGATGGACTCCCACCTGTAACAATTCTCTGCATATATCCAGAGTAAGAAATCCCACACTCGCAAATCTTTTGGTTGAGAGAAACTGGAATACTGGTAACACAATCTCATGCAAATTCACCCCTGGAGAATCTAAATCTTCATTCGGTGGCTCTCCCTCATAGTTAGATTTAGCACAATACAATGGAATTTTCAGTTTACTTCGGATCAGATGTTGTCCACGAAATAAAACAAGCAAAGATAACCCCCAAAGAAATTGATACTCGTCAGATTCCAGTTCAACCATACTATAGCCAGACAATAAGCTATTTCCTGAGTTTTTGTCAACAGTGATTTCAGCATGTCTATTCTCGTCAAGATTCTTAGGAACTGCATCCAGTGCAAGTGCTTGCAAAATTACAGGCCAGGATTCCTCTAAACAAGACTGCAACTTTGATGACACCAAAGGCGATTGGATTCCATCAAGAAGTGGATTCCACTGTAAGAATATGAAAGACATAGGATTGAGTACACTGAAAAGGTTTGAATGAAGAGCTTCCTAAGATAACAGAAAGCAGTGGGAGGGGAAAAATAACAGGTTTTGAAACTATTTAGCTTACCTTCTTCTTAATTTGCAAGCTCATGCAGGTGTAACAGTAGTCCTTCAGAACCCCAATCCAGTAATTCCCAAGTATACTTGAACTCTTTGAGAATAATGGCAAGAGTGCTACATATTCATTTGGAACCTCACTGTCATTTCTCCTCAAGAATGCATATGTATAACATTTGAGGGACGCATGAGCAGCCAACAGTCTTATCTTAATCTATTTTATCATTCAAAAGAGAGAGAGAAAAAAAAGAAAAAAAAAAGTATAAGTCCCATTACTATGCAACCAATGTATGCAGAGATCAGAATATAATAAAAAGAAAATATAGTATTTAGTTCAAGTAGAAAACTAATTTAAACAGACCTTGCATGAGACCCATTCAGCAAATGAAGGATAAAAAAGGTCCTTGAATTCATTCAGTGGGCGTGAAATCAAAGAAAAGATCCGTTTAACTGCAACTTGGTCACCCTTAATTATTCCGTTTGTCAGTATCTGAAATTTTCAGTCATTTTAAAATCTTGTTATGTGCATCATTGATAAGGAACTCATTAAATAAATAAAGTTTTCATTATCAAGAACCTTAGTAGCCAGCTGCAATCCCGCCTCCAACAAAATAGGGCCAGCAGACGAGTCTAAGGCAGTGCGAATTGCAGATACTAGTTGAGCCTAAATTTCAAAGAGCCTCAATCAATAAGAAATAAGTGATATTTAAAAGACATAAAACCAGAGAAAGTGAAAAGTCCTTTCAAGCAGCTATAAGGGAATTAATTTACGCTCCAGTAATAAATGATGTTGGTCCTTGGCAGTTATTAAAACAAGTGAATAACATACAACACCTCTAACTGACGTACCTGATACTGTTCCAGTAGAAGGTGCCCCGGAAGCTCAGGATCATGAGTTCTTTCAAACTGTCCATAATTATAAGATAAAAACAAAGTAAATAATAAATCATAAAATTCTAATAGATGATTTTTCAAAATGTACATGAAATAAGAGAGATTGAAATGTAAACACATTAAAGAAATAAATTCTATCTTCCTCATAAGATAATTCCGCCAGTGTTAGTCTACATGTTAACATTAGTTAAGTGCTACTAATTTTCTAGCAAGCAGAATAGCCTTTGGGAAAGTATCCCATTAGTAACTTTTATTTTCTGCCTAAAAGGCATTATTTTTCATCCAAATACTCTAGTTCAAGAAACAGAATAAACAAAAAAGTTGAAATCAATGGTCCAGTTAGAAAGTTGCATATATGTTAAGGAAAGTAATTCCACGTTTCACTCAATTCACTGAATTTTTTCGATTAACAAAGACACACAAAGGAACAAATATGAACCTGCACAGCATAGAGTAAAATGGAAGAGGAGGAGGAGGAACATAGAGGGAAGAATGATGAGGACAAAACAAGAAAGAAAAGAAAGAATGCAAGTATTTGACCATATAAATTGAGTGAATATCAAGCACAATATGAAAACCCTGGACTGTCAAAATAGCTAGACTAGTACCAACTATGTAATGAGACTTTAATTGCAAGCCAAAAAACTTCACAAACAATCAAATCAAACAGGCTAAAAAGCTATGAACTAGGATAGTCTGCATCTTATTTCACAAGTCATTCGCTTCCATATATATGATGTTCTGAAAAAAAATTATGATGTGTATTTTAACACTTATCAAAGCAAAGTTTTAACTTTCAAGTTCAATTAGAATTCTTCTGCATATCCTAACACAGCATTATGTAAAAGGATTATTCTTTTATATATTTTTAAAATATATATATATATATTTTAAGTTACTAGTTTGGAAATTATTTTAAATGCCATGCTTCCTAGTTCCAATCCATATAAGGCCAAAGGACCTACTTAATTGCTATATATTATGCTAAGAAGGAAACAAACGAATCCAACCAAAGGAGAATAAGGAGAACAAGGAAACAAAAAAAGAAAAAAAAGAAAGACATTATAAATAAAATCTAGCCAAAAAAATCCAATTATCTTTTGGTCAAGGGGAATGATTGAGATTTAGTTGAGTTGAGTTAATTGAGTATAAAATCAACTCAAAGGAAATTAGCAGTACTAATATGTATTGCACAAATTACCTTATCCATAATGCTACCTAGGAGTCCCACACCAATTGGCCGCATGTTCTCAAAGTGAATTGTACTTATCTATGAGAAGTAAAAGGACAAAGAAAAAAGGTCAAATTTACATTTAGTTTTGGCCTTTAGATATATTGAAGTAACATGGACAACACGCAACAACTTTATATTAAGTACCTGATAAGCAAGTGATATTAGTTCTTGTACATGGAGGACAAGCCAATCCCCAGATGCCCGTCCATCAAATGGTTCTTTCCTTGCCAAAGAAAGATCAAAATGAGCTGGATTCTTTCCAACAGCTCTTGGTAGACAACTCAAACACCTACATAGCACATATTACTTAAGATAGGTAGGTACTGAATATATGCATGCATATAAAACAAATCAACACAAGTATGCATGTAAAGGATTCAGATGTATGTGTCAGAAAAATGTATAGAAAAATAAGTATCACATACTCTGCAGAAAATACTCTGGTTCGATATCTGAGGTGTTTATCTCGATTTAAAAGAATGTTGGAAGCTTCATATGCATTCCCATGCACTGGTACACCTCTAGAACTAGAAACCATATTTTCATCATCATGCCCAAAATTCAAATTTGTGTCGCTGTCATTTAGAGGATCATTTTCTACGTTGTTACTTCTTTCATTCTCTCTCCTTTTAGATGTTGCAAGAATCTGGAGAAATGTTTCAACAATATGCTCAATTTAGAAAGTACATTGTGATGGCAAAAACAGTATTTTTCTTATTTCAAAAAGCATCTCTAAATATTCTATTGATCTAAAAACAGTATTTTCTTATTCCAAAAAGCATCGCTAAATATTCTATTGATCTACGTAATTTTTTCAAAAATAAGATTTACATCATAATTGACACAAAGCTCACTAAGAATCTAAGGGTATGATGACAGTGACAAGAAAACATTATGAGGAAACACTTTGATAGAGGACATGCACTTAAGGACCAAAGCCATCAGTCAAAGTAAAATGTGAAAGCTTCATGATGCAAGGTTAAGAATTATCACGAAAGAATTTATGAAATAATGTTTTGAAATATAATTTGAAAGCTTTATGATGCATGGTTAAGAATTATTATGAAAGTATTTGTGAAAATAATATTTTGAAACATAAGATAATCCATTGTGATACAATCATGAAACATACCGGTTTTATAAGATTGATTGTGCCACATCGTAAAAGCTTAAGCTTTTAAAATTGATGATATTAACTTGATATCTCTTGAAGAAAAATAAGCCTTGCTTTATTTTGAAAGGTTGCATGCATGACAACCACGAGGTAAAAAAAGAAGACACTTACCACATTACGACATACTGTAATCCAATGAGATGGACAAGAAGGGCATGAAGCATAAAGCAATCGCATAATTGTGGTACACACCAGATCCCCAATCCTGCAAAATGAAACATACGTACAAAGGTATTATTCTTTTCAGCCACTCTCTTTCTCACACACAGACAGCCATAATTGTAACCACAGGAACACATAGTTTTAACCACACAAAAAAAGAATATCCAATGTTTCTCAGACACAGGTTTGACCATAGTGTGGGTACATGTGCAAGTGTCATTCTCTCTCCCTGTTTCTCTCTCTCTTTTCCCCCAAAGTTTCTCCACATACTCAGAGTGTCCACTAGCCATATCCCCATCACCGTCCAAATTTTGAATGTGGGCATGAATTGTTTGATAAGTTCAAGATAATAGTCTAAGTAACATAGATCCAGATAGGCTAATTTAACGCCACAGGAAAAGTAAGAGATAACGTGAATCTAGAGAATCACATAATGATTATGTAATGTAACCAATTAACACTATAAGAAACAAAACCAGCAACATAAAATTTTTCTTCAACGTACTCTTTATCAGTTTCTTCATCCAGCATACAAAACAAAAGATCTTCTATCTGCTCATCAACAATGGAAACCTGTAAAACAGGATAAGACTTTTAAAATATGACAAATTGTGATGAGGCTTTGTCACAACTAGGAAAAAGAAGAAGGGAATACCGGATCCTTTTCAACAAGATGCCGTAAAGTGGAAATGGCAAGATGCCTTAAAGTTGGCTGCAAAAAAAAAAATGGAGGATAGTAGAAAAAAGCAAAAAACATATATATACACACAGTTTTAAGATAAACATAAAAATTCCAAGAAGGATCAAAACCTGTCTTGAGGACAAAGTAGCGAGCAAAGTCTGCACATGGGAGTGCACAGACACAGCTTGTGGTGCAAAAAGAACAAGTTGTTGTGTAAAGCGGACATTCCTGTAAAAAAATTAAGCTCGAGTATAAGTACATTGTATTCTCACAAAAACATTACAGTGTTGAAATGAGAACAAACTTTAGAAAATGTTACTCAATATCCTCCCACAGACAATAACACAAATAATTATAAAAGAGAATACACATATATCTATTTAGTATATGTTATAAAACTAAAAGAAATAAATAATAAATCAATAATACAAGAAAACCATTGGTCAACATACTCTAGCATTGTAGCTGTTTCTTGCCCAGAGCTTATCTCTGCAATAACAGACTGAAAACAGAATTTGTCATATACTAAATTACAAACTACTACTGAAAAGAAAAAAATTCCAATATTTTAATTGTTTGATCAGTGTGTCTGAATGGAACATTTCCAACACAAATGAACCGGAATATTAGCACTTGAACAAAATAGTCAACAGGTGCATGAAAACTGTAACCAACAAGTACCTTACAACGAGAAAAGAAAATGCTGCCTGGGGCTAGTTCAGGGCCAAGAACAGCAACAATGGCATTTATAAGACGGCCAACTCCTTGCTGAAGAACAACCCATCCGTTGTCTTCAGACAAAAGAATGTCCAGAGCAAGCCCAAGTGTTGCCTGCCGATAAAGAGAAATAGGTCAAGACTACATTATTGATATGTCAAGTAAAAGGTCAATTGTTAGAACCACAACTGATGCAGAATAGAAGTAATATTATTATTATTATTTAGAATTATTAGAACCAATATTTTGTTTGATTTGGCTTGATTTATTTAGTTTCCCTTCTACTTTAGTTTCCTTTTCAGATTGGTTATTTTATTACAAATAGGGCTCGCTAAAACCCTAGTAACACCATTGAGATTATTAATTATTGAATAAAGGTTATAAACTTATAATCCCTGTATAATTTCCATCTAATTCTTTACCTTTTCATCTAATTCTACCCCCTTTGTCTATTTTCTCCCTCAAGAGCTTCTAATTGTTACCCCCCCTTTTGTCAAATTCTATCTCCCTCTACTCTTTCTCTATCCTAGTATCGCCTCAACAGCAGAAAATCCTTCATGAAGAATCACATTTCTTGTGTGTATATATTAGAACAAAAATGTACAAATACATGCATGCACAAGAAGAGTAACTCTCCAAGTACATTATTAAATACTATTCCCAGATAAGCAACAATCCTTAATATTTAAAATAATCTAAATTTTACTTTTTTTCTTTATTTCTGCTTTTCGAGGATTCCTTATTCTCTCCTTTACCCTTTGAAATAGAATCAAGAAAGCAACAAGAAGAAGAAGAATACGAAAAAGGTTACCTGAACATGAGATACGTAGGACAGGCCGGCAGCTTCAATGGTTAAAAGGAGTCCATGCAAAGACCAAATCTGTAAACCAGCTATTGAACTCTTAGCCAGCAAAGAGATTGAGCTCACAGTTGCAGGCACTAGAGTTGATAATGCCATGCCTCCTGCACTGCAGGAAAAATACATAACAATGGAAAAGGTAAAAAATAAAAACTAAACATTTTTGCTCAAAATTACAGCCAAGTAACAAGCAACACCAGTTATTAAACTTCTTTAACCAAAAATAACAAATAAAATAAAACACACACTAATAAACAAAGTTGAACTCTAACACAAGGGTGATCAAGTCAGGCCCATTACAACAGAGTAGCTGAAATCAAAATTTAGAATAAAAATTCATACAAACTAGCTGTCCCACTAGGAATTCAGTTACCATACTGGCAACAAGTGATTTTAAACTGGTTGCTCAATAGTAATCAAGACCATCCTCATCCTTCAAATTAATAGAAAAGATATCTACTAGCAACCAAATTCTACTTAGAAACAATAGAAAATACCTCAATGATAAGGATACAGAAGAAATATCATGATAGAAACTATAAATAGAAAAAAAGATCAAATAAAAGTTAAGATTACTATGGTGGGGAGATTCAATGCTGATTAAAATGTACAAATAGTTTTTCTTTCACGAGCTATACACCAAATGTTTTCCTAAAATGCCCTCCCATTATTTTCCATTCAGATACACCTTATCAAGCACGATGAAGTTGCTTGGCATACTATTCAATTCCTCTGCAGGAGCACCCTCAACTACCCATCAAACATATCCCACTCATAAGAAAGAAAATATGCTAGTAATGCTACAGTACTTGATAAACAACGATTTTGCAGCTTAAAGTGGACCCATATTCCCATTTTCTATAACTCTACGACCATCTATGGATGGCAAGGAATTCTAGACAGAAGCTCCTCAGATGGTCAGTATCCATAATATAGAGTTGAATTATCTATTACTGTACCTACTACCTAATACTTAGTTAAAAGAACTTCCAAGTCTTTTCCTTCATTCCTGCCGCAAGGTAATATAGTTTCGAAACATCCTCTTTTTCATAACCTCTTTACATTATCAGTTCTTATGACAGATGTAATGGCAAAAACAAGGCTGCATGGGCATAAAAAGAACACTAACGAACAGATAAATATTTCACCTGCGATGAATGCAGCCAAGAGCAAGGGCTATTGATCCAGCAGTGTGTGAATCCATTGCTCCAGTTAGGTCAGCAAGCAGCAATCTTGTCTGTTATCACCAAAAATAATGAATGAAAAGAGATTGGAACTCAATATTCACTTAAGAAAGGAAAAAAACGTATTGAAGGAAAAAAAATGAAAAACCTCTCCCATCTTCATATTAACTAAATATCATAACGATGAGCAAATAACTCACTCTTTGCTTGGTAACTAAAACGTAAAACTGACCATTCTTGCTGTAAATATGTCATTTCCAAATCGTGCTAAAAGACCAAGACCTTCTGAGGAAGCTCTACGTTGTGAAGCGCAAATATCTCCTTCTGCCAGAATACTCTGTCATAAATAAAAATATGTGAACAAAAACGTAAAGAAATAAAGCCGCAATGCAAGATATCTGTTGACTAATAGATATGTTTTCCTTATTTAGGTTGATTTGCTTACGATATTATTTCCTTGATTGTACAGCCTTAATTATAGGACTCCCCTAATTGTATAGTTTACATAGTTTCCTTAGTTGACGTTATTTCTTTTGTGTATAAATAGGGGTCTTGTAACCATTGTAAAGCAAGATTGAGAAATACAATTTCTTTTCTCCTAAAAATCTTCATGGTATCAGAGCTATAGCTGTTTTTTGGTAGTGTTTTCTCCCTAAGCTATTTTTTTTTTCTGCAAGAACTTGTGAGAAAACCATATTCAGATCTTCTTTGAAAGGTTTCGTTTTTTTTCTCACCTCCCGTCTGAAAAGAAAGCCCAGCCGTCGACAATACATCCGCCAGATTTTTTGTCCCCGGAAACCACCGCGAGTGACTCCACTCACCAACGAAGCCTCTGATGCTCCAATCCACGCGCCAACGCGTGAAAGCGCGTTAACAATCCTTTCGCTGATGTTTTTCCCGCCGCCGTCTTCAAACTTTTTTGGGCTTCCTTTCCGGCCAGGTTTAACTTTTTGTTGGTCACGGATTCTAATTTTTTTTTAAGGATTTGACTTTTGTTTCTCCTATTCTTCCCCCTTTATTGTTTAAATGGCCAAACCAGTGACTCCAAACAGTGAGAACCCTTCTCTACAAATTAGTCCTATTAGGTTTGATGGATCTAATTACCTTGCTTGGTCAAGATCTTGCCTTCTACCCATCAAAGCAAGAGGATTTCAAGGATATGTTAATGGAGTAAACACACGACTTGAACCTACTGATGCAAAATATAATCAGTGGGAGTTAGAAAATTCCCCTGTTATGTCATGGTTGATCAATTCTATGAGTCCCCAGATTGCTCGAGGATATTTATTGCTTGATATTGCTGCGAAGATCTGAGAAGCAGCGTCTCAAACTTATTCTCAAATGGGCAATGATGCACAATTTTATGAACTTCGGAATAAAGTCCATGGCACAAAACAAGGTGAGATGATTATTTCACAATATTTTTCTGAACTAAGTGGTCTATGGCAGGAGATTGATTTCTATCCGGATTTCCAAGCTGTTTGTCCTGCTGACGCTGTCAAGTTTCAAAAATTGGTGGACAAGGAACGTATATATGATTTCCTTGCCGGATTGAATATTGAATATGACCAGATAAGAGTTCAAGTACTGGGAAAAGAACCTTTGCCTCCTTTAAGGCAAACATATGCTTATGTGCAGCAGGAAGAGAGTAGAAGAAGTGCCATGATATACACAGCTCCAGTAGAGAATTGCGGATTGGTTGCGAATGCCTCTCGTGAGCATAATAAGACCAACCATTACACATCTTCAAATAAGGATCATCTGCATTGTGATTATTGTGGAAAACCTAGACACACTGAAGAGATGTGCTGGAAATTGCATGGTCGACCAACTAGGGGACGTGGTGGAAAGCAGATGAATTTTTCGAGAGCACAAGCCAATCTATCTGAGACTGCAGAAGCACCTAAGGAGACAAACTCCAGTGAGATTTTTTCCAATGCGGAAATCTAGAACCTTAAGCATCTTCTGTCTAAGCTTTGACTCTCCATCAAACTCTGTTGCTTCCTCCCAGTTTGTGCAAACTGCAAACAGGTAATGCATTTCTTGCCAATCTTGATACTTGTTCATGGGTTATAGATTCTGGAGCAAACAGACACATGACAGGTTCTTCTAACAGTTTTCATTCTTATTCTTCTTGCTCTAGAAAAGAAATTGTTCGTATTGCAGATGGATCTTTTACTCCTATATCTGGAACAAGTTCTGTTAACTGCACACCTAATATTCACTTATCTTCAGTTCTTCATGTACCCACTTTTCATGTTAATCTTTTATCTGTTAGTTCACTTACCCAAGCTCTTGACTATAAAATTGAATTCTTTCCAACCCATTGCATATTTCAGGACCTGAAAACAGGGAAGAGGATTGGCACTGGTAGACTGCACGATGGCTTGTATCTCTTGGATGAGTGTGGTCGTAGCCTAGTACCTAGTTCAAATCAAGCTTTGTTAGGTGATTCTATTAGTGTCCATCAAGAAATCATTCAATGGCATAGAAGATTAGGACATCCATCCTCCTTTGTTTTGGAAAAACTTTATCCTAGTTTATTTAAAAAAGTTAAATTTGATTCTCTGTTTTGTGATGGTTGTGAGTTTGCTAAACATAAAAAGAGCTCTTATCCTCCACGTAATAATAAAAGTCTTGTTCCTTTTATGACTATTCACTCTGATGTATGGGGACCTACCAGAACCATTTCATTATCTTGTTATAGATGGTTTGTGACCTTTATAGATTGTTGTACCCGCTTAATTTGGGTTTACTTGTTGAAATCTAAAAGTCAAGTGTTTTCTTGTTTTCAATGCTTTCACAAAATGATTTGTACTCAATTTGATGCTAAGGTAAAAATATTAAGAACAGATAATGGTACAGAATATATGGCTGGTGGATTTTGTACATATTTGGAGTCTCATGGGATACTACACCAGACTAGTTGTGTTTAACTAGTGCTCAAAATGGTATAGCAGAACGGAAAAATAAGCATTTTGTGGAGGTAGCTCGGTCTTTAATGTTTACCATGAACCTTCCAAAACCTTATTGGGGTGATGCAATTCTGTTAGCAGCATACCTTGTCAATCAAATGCCCCTCAAAGTTCTAGATTTTCAAAGTCCGTTAGAAGTTTTGCAAGGTAAAACATCTTATATTGTCCCTCCCAAGGTCTTTGGATGTGTTTGTTTTGTCCATTCCCAAAATGCGGGTAAATTAGATCCCAAAGCTATCAAGTGTGTGTTTGTTGGCTACTCTCCAACTCAAAAGGAATACAAATGTTATCATCCTCCTGCTAGGAAGTATTTTGTGAGTATGGATGTTACCTTTAGAGAGTCTAAGTCTTATTTTGGTCCATCCACCTTACCTCTTCAGGGGGAGAATGAGGTAGAAGAGGTAATGTCTAATCTTCCAATGTTTTTTAATGAACCTATTCACATACTAGATGGCTCAAGTCAGGGGGAGCTCTGTAATGATGGGAGATTAAACAAGCCTGATTTAAAAACATACTCTCAGGAAAATAAAGCCATTGCATAGCCTCTACCGGGTCAAGAATCGTCTCCGAATTCAGTTTCTGAACAAGAAACCTGTGGTGAGTGTCCTTTGGATATCAACAGAGTAATACAGATTATACCTTGTTTATCAAGCATCGAAAAGGTAAGATCACATTACTCTAGTTTATGTTGATGATATTGTTGTGACTGGGGATGATACAGAGGAAATAACTTTACTTAGAAAACTTCTGGCTCAAGAGTTTGAGATCAAAGATCTAGAAAAGCTTCAATATTTCCTAGGGATAGAGGTTGCTAGATCAGAAAAAGGAATCTTTATCTCTCAGTGGAAGTATATCCTGGATCTTCTAGAAGAAGCTGGTCTATTGGGATGCAAGCCGGTAGAATCTCTTATTGAGTCCAATCACAGACTACACGCAAAAGAAGGTACATCAGTAGATTTGGGGAGATATCAAAGAATGGTTGGAAAGTTGATTTATCTCTCACATACTAGACCAGACATTGCATATGCAGTTAGCATGGTTAGTCAATTCATGCATGATCCTCGTGAGTTGCATTGGCAGGCAGTTCTTCGCATCCTTCGTTATTTGAAATTTGCACCTGGAAATGGACTTTTGTTCTCCAAGCATGGGCATCTTCAGATAGAAGCTTTTACAGATGCAGACTGGGCTGGATCTCTAGATGATAGGAGATCAACATATGGTTATTGTACATATGTGGGAGGAAACTTAGTCATATGGAGAAGCAAGAAGCAAAGCGTGGTTGCTCGATCAAGTGCTGAAGCAGAATATAGGGCTATGGCTCAAGGGGTTTGTGAGCTTCTCTGGGTAAGGAAGTTATTAAGGGAACTGAAGTTATTAGGAAAGAACACTTTGTCTTTATTCTATGATAACAAAGCTACCATCAGTATAGCAGAAAAACCAGTTCAGCATGGCCGAACAAAACATATAGAAATCGATCGTCATTTCATAAAGGAGAAGATAGAAGATGGATCTTTACACTTATCTTATGTGAGATCAGAAAACCAGCTTGCTCATGTATTTACTAAGGGACTTAGTGTCAGGTCTTTCCATACAATAGTTTTCAAGTTAGGTATGTGTGATGTTCATACACCAACCCAACTTGAGGGGGAGTGTTGACTAATAGATATGTTTTTCTTATTTAGGTTGATTTGATTACGATATTATTTCCTTGATTGTACAGCGTTAATTATAGGATTCCCCTAATTGTATAGTTTCCTTAGTTTACATAGTTTCCTTAGTTTACATAGTTTCCTTAGTTGACGTTATTTCTTTTGTGTATAAATAGGGGTCTTGTAACCATTGTAAAGCAAGATTGAGAAATACAATTTCTTTTCTCCTAAAAATCTTCAATATCCTACAAAAAAATTTGGCACCTGAAAAATAGCCTGTGCTGAATTTAAAATATCCAGTCCTAATGGCTGTGGACGAAGATAAAGCAAAGCCTGAAATGAGCATAAAACAATGAATTAATATCAGAATGCATGAAATCAATGATTCGGCTCAGATTCTAAAACATAAATTTTAAGATGATGGGACAACCTTGAACGCTGCAAGTAACCCTACACATATGTTGGTGACACTAGCTGCATGCCATGGCTGCTTTTTTCCAGCTTTCAGACACTGCTCAATCATTCCAAGAAGTGACAGCATCCCACCATTATCCTGGGATATGAAATTTGAGTTTATGTTAACAATGAGAAGCTCATATGCCAATGCACAAATGATTTGCCACATCCGCTACCTGACAGGCAAACATGACTCCAAAGCAGAGGAGCATCTGGTTCACCAGAGTCTTGTTTATTGGTTCCGGCTTCATGGTCAAATTCAATCCTCAGTTTACAAAGTTAAATAAGACGATTTATAGTAAGAACAATAATAAAGAAAATTTAGAAGATGAAATTAATATTGCCAGATACATTTACATGTATTCAAGACTTAAGCATGGAAGCAAATTTGTAAGCCCTCAGAAGAGAATAAAGGTACAGTGCATGTAGGCATTACTGATGGTCAGTCCAAATTCTGGATCTTTGGATTGCATTCGGTTTCCCATGTGGATAAGTAGAGGACAGAGAAAGAGAGAGAAAGGAAATTGTTTCAATTCAAAAGAAAGCACAAGTCATATGCTACAAAACTTCACCATTTCTCAAGATGATAATTCTGTGAAGTGAGACAGAGAGAAACATTAAAGAAGAATGGCATGTTGCTCATTATATTCACTTTTCTGAAGTTGTCTCCTCAGCCATAAGCAAACCATGACTCACACACTTGAGTATATACACAGATGAATCACGATGTAAAACTTCTAATAGAAATTGCCAAATCATAACTAGAGGTTATAAGTTATAACATATTAACTTCTGTCTTTACGATACCCTCTCTCTGACCAACTCTCTTGTCTCTCATCAAGCTTAACAGTTTTGCTTATTAATACAGCTGTATACAAAGAGCAGTAACCGAATGAATCTCTGTTGCTAGAAGATAGAACATTTTCTACATCCAATCAGAAAAATCAAATCTAGTTTTTTTGACTAGTCAGAAATAATTACAATCCAAACTTTAACAGTATGAATTATCAATTAAAAAAGTTAATAGTACCTGCGGAAAGCTAGAAACTTCACTCTCCCACACACAAGGCACAAGGCCATCTTTCCCGCCTTGAAAAGCACGCAGTTCATCTTCAAACCAATCCCTGATTAAATACAATTGCCAGGAACCAAATATTTCTTAACAGGGAGATGACTCCAATTTTTCTTACAAGGATCAAAAATGACTTACTGTAAAATGCCGTCAAAGATGCAAAAACATCAAAAGAAAAATTGTAACCAACAAAAAATTGAAAAATAAAATTTCCAAGAAACAAACTTCACTTAAAAGTAGAGATAGTTTAAAAAAATTAAGTTTTTTCAATAATAACTAAAAGTCATGTTAACTATGAAAGGCTGTCAAAGTTGTAAAGACTAAAAATTGAAAATAAAAACAAAAGATAAAGAGACATAGTAAGCTATTTAAAGAGGAGACACCTTCCAGGAATCCAAGGACCCAACCATGCATCTCTTTTGTCCAACAGAGACCTCAAGCATGAGCTTTCTTCACATCCAGCAGCATCCCTTTTAAGTTAAATAGGCAAGGGAAAAAAATAAATAACAATTCAGGCAGAACAAGAGGGATTCCAAATTTGAAATTTAAAAGAATGTGAAATTTCACAAACATTATTCCTCAAAATAACATAAGAAAGACCACTTTAGATCTTACTACAAAGTTATAACATGTGTAGAAAACCATCACCTGAATGGCCTTGTACATAATTGAGTAATCTGGTGGTGGTCGTTCTTATATGACATGGGATCAGGAAGAGACTGGTATGCTATTAATGTTCTGATGATAAATACATCGATTTCAGGCTTCATATTTGGCAGTTCCTTCGCTGCCACAATATAGGATAAAGCCCTGCTTTGCATCACATAAAAACTTTATAAAATAAGTGTACGTAAAACAAAAAAACAAATTATTGAGTAATGCAAACTGGAAGCAATGCATGCATCTGACTGCAACACTCAAAACAAAATTTAAATAAATAATAAAAAAACACATGTGACAATAGACATACCTACTCAGATATACAAGCACTGGTTGAAGAAAAATCCCGTTATTAAGGGAACTGGGAGTAATAAAGCATCTTATAAAGGCTGTAAGCGCATCAACTGCAGCAGACCACATGCTACAAAAGAAAAACCAAGGGTAAATAACCGAGCACAGAAGAATGCTTCCCACAAAATGCATTGAAGAAGTAGATATGATGACAAGAACTGTATCTTTCAAGCCAATTGAAAAAACAACTAATGTTTTAGGTCTTTGACAGCCAGAAAATTTTGCATCAACAAGCCCCAGAAAAACTTTTCCATTCACCAAAATGTTGTTAGCCACGAAATAAATGACAAAACAAATTTCTAATACACTCCCAAAAAAAAAGGGAAAAACATGACAATAATGCATGCAGGTGAATTTCAACCATACTTAGAAGAAAACAAAAGTAGAAGGAATACATTTGAGCCAATTAATATCCTCTGTTATAGGGCACTCAAGCAGGTTAATTGCTAACCATAATGATAATATTATTATTAGAGTACAGAAAATATAAAACAGGAAACATGAATACAAGCAGGTTGAAAGACAGGTGGAGGTTCTAAAGGTAGAGGAAGCAAGCAGGGGGGATTAGAAAAAAAAAGCACATATTATGAATTTTAAATTGAGAAGAGAATAATTGAGTTCATTATACCACGAGTCAAACTTATAAATAAATCAAACTAAGATCCAGAAAAGAGAAATACATTGACAAGAACTTTTTCACCTTAGACATAGACAACCTAAACAGTCTATTTAATATCATAAGGCTAGACTAACAGAGGCAAATCTAAACAATTAGGCAGGCTGGTAGAAATTATTTGTTCATTTTTTTTCTATTTTATTTCATGTTATGCCAAAACCAGTTCCCTAAATCACAAACCATCTGAAGATGGTACGGTTCAATATCTGTATTTTCAAAATATTACTCTATATGCTTGAATGAAAGAATCAGGAAATGGTTGTTCCTGACAGAGTGCCACATGATATAGAATATGGGTTGATATGATAATTAAAATACATCATACATATTGACTTACCAAATCCTTGATGTCAAATCCCCAGTTTGTTTAGTTTCATGATCTGGATTGCGAATAAAGAGGTCAACCCATAAGGAAAGGATATCAAAAACCTGGTCCTCAAGCTCCTGAATGCATAAAGTATGGCACATTGAATCCTTAGTTCAAAACAGCTAGTCGTCACATTAAATGAAAATAAAGGCTCCTCCATTTGTTATGAGGGATGGAATCTATTAAGAATAGGAAATGACACCACTCCTTTTAACAGTCCAGTACAAACTAGCAAGTGTGTGGACTCAGGGTCTTGGCTCAGTAGGAATGGATGGGTGTGAGGATGCAGTGGTCAGTGGGTGATAGGAAATTGACTTGGAAAGATACACACACACACACATATATATATATATATGCATGTATATATACATACATACATAAATACAGTCATTCTCGTATGAGGACCTTTATTATTAGCTCTTGGATTGCTTCAAGGGCTGAGATTTAAATATGTAATCTTGGACTATATGAATCTAGTAAAATACTAAAATCCTAAAGGACCAAGTGAATGTTGTATGGATTCATATAAACCCCAAATACATCTTTAAACCGCAGCCCTAGAAGCAATCCAAGAGCTTATAAGGGAGGCCGTGATGGCTTTCCATCATTACAGGCCTGTTCTAAGAATTCCTATACATATATATAAGACACATACAGATATATTCAAAAGAAGAAAAAATAATAATAATAATAATAATTTAATGAACTGAGACAGCTGTACAAAAGATGTGACTAAAAACTAAACAAATAGAACTTTTGTTCTAGTAAAGAATGTTAGGAATATAAAGATGGATCACTGTTTACCTCCCTTGGCAAGGAAGCTAAGAGAGATGATAAAAGAAACCATCCAGCTTGCTTTTCAACTGTGGCGGCTACAGGATTTCGATTAGATTCAGTCAGCATTTTCTTTGAAGCTTCAAGCACAGATCTAGGCAATCTGGCAAAATATCATTAATATTAGAGCCATAACCACCAGTGTCAGTGACAACCATGATACATCATGGTGGCCAAAAGGAAAAGGGTGCAACAAAAAATGGATCGACAAATATGTACAAATAGACAGGCTAAAAAACATTAAATGACTTAATAGACAACCAAACAAGGAAAGGATGGAGAGAAAAACTGATCAGTAACCTCTGAATCTCTCCATGAACAGGAAAATTATGTTCTTAAAAACAAAACAGGCCGTTACCTAGCTGGGTAACCAAGAGGTAATTTTGGGGAGATGGACATGAAAACTGCTAAGATGGTAGCCTGTCCATGCAAAGAATTGAGCTCTGATTGCAGATTATTCCCCTGTGAATGATATATAAGAGCTACTCAATTACATGCGAGATCATATTTACAAGAACAGTTGATAGTTTAATTGCAATCCACAAACCTAATTATCAATAGACAGATCTGAATACTTCATATTTTCAATATTTATAACATAAATAGTTTGAATTCAATAATACCAATAAAATATAGGTTAGAGGACACAAATGGAAATGCCATTGGCGTTGAACCAAAATCTAAAATTCAATTGATGAACAATAGTATTGGCTGATTGTCGATCAGTAGTTTATCTTGTCATTGAGAACCTATACGGTTTCGTTCAAGTATTGTTTTGAATCTTCAAAGTTCTTAGGTCATGTGAAAGTAAATTAATAACTCAAAATAAGGTGTATACAAAGATGTAACATGATTTATACAAAAATATAACATATTCTTTAAGGTAAAAAACATTAAAAAAAAAAGAAAAAAAAGAAGGCCATAAACTATTATCTAGTTGCAAAATATAGAGAGCAAGTGGCTTTGCATTAAGCTGTTGACTCTACATAAAGATCAATAAAATAAAGCAACATGTTTCAGAAAGATATAAATATGAACAAAAAAGGTTTATCTACTAAAGTTAAGAATAAGTTATAGTTCATCAAAGCAATGAAGAATGTTAATAGAACCATAGGAATAGCAAGAAATCTATATGTAAAAACTAAAACAATAACAATAACCAATTTCATTGAACTCCACAGAAATACACATGAAAAATATTCAAGAGATTTCATCAGAAAAAAGGTAAATTAAATGTGAATAGTAAATGAACAACAGCAACACCTACAGGTTTCAAAGAATCACTAACTTTACCTTCTCAAAAGAAAGATTTTCTCGTAAAGCATTTAACATTGTAACAACATAAGAAACCAAACCACCAACACAGGTAGGATCAACCTCAGCCAACGAACGCAATGTTAGAGCTGCCTCAATTCGTACCTGACCATAAATTAAAATTTAACAATCAGCTATCCAAAGGTTGTTATCAAAACCATAAAAGTGGAAAATTGATACTTGAGCATATAAGATATAATTCCAGTTCAAGTTTAACAAACCAACAACACACACCATAGGAAAGCAAATCACCCAAAATGTCAAGAGTAAGAGTAAGTGTCCTGCCTAGCATGACCATCTGATGCAGGACCAGGATAGAGAGAAAAGGAGGAGAAGTAGAAGAAAGGCAAAGAGAATGGAGAGAACTTAAGGGGGAAGTCTGTCATCCATACCAATCTGCATTGGCATAACAAACACTGAAACACAAGTTCCCTAAAGCCTCTATTGATGATTGAATCATTCTTAACATTACCATGCCCACACAAAGGCTGTTAAAGAGTGCACAATCAAACTGCAATTATAAAAGGAAAACCCTAAGTCTGATGCTTCATCTAACTGGACAAGTAATAAATGTAAAGGCATTAATCATTTGAAAGTTGAACAAGAGTATAAACAGGGAAGAATATGATATGGATGCAACAAAAGATTTTAAAACTTCAAATTACAGAAACAAATTCAAGAGCTTACAAGTTGTGAAGAATGAGATACTGCTGCAACAACTGTATCATCAAGCACTTCCTTGAATTCAGATGGAACCTGCAAGTGGATAAGCACAACCTAACATCAATACCAAATATCTAAAATTATAAATTTAAATTTAAATCCATCACCTGTAGTTTTACTAGAAAAAGTCAGAAAATATCCATAACTGAATCAGAATCTTAGCATGACATTGAATACCATATTCTCTACCTGGAAAAGAATGAATCATGCTTTCACAATGGAAAAAGTAGAAAACAAAGATATTAATAACGTCACACCTCACCTCTCCGAGGGTTTTTAGGGTATATGATAAGGTACGTAGAGCAGCAATCTTCATGGAAGGACTGGCATCAGGAGATTGAAGCTGTAAGTTTCCACAAAAAATTTGGTTCGTTAGAGATACCATAAAACAAATGTAGCCATAAGAAAATTAAATTTTTGAAGTAAAAAAGTTCATTTGAAACCTTAGCTTACATGCTTTCCAAGAAAAACCAGAAAGCTCCTTTGAGTAGGTTCTGTCATTTGATCAGTAACACCAACCCGAAGTATATAGAGGACACAAGCCTTTGTCAAGCAATGCGATCCAAACGTCAGTAGTTTGACATATGTGTAATCACAGACAAGTGTTTGTGTATTTTGATAGAATATCTCAAAAACTTTATTGATAGGAAAGGCATTACAATATAATATAGAAGATGACAAATCACAAATCTATAAAAAGTTGTTTTTTTTTTAAATAAATAAAAAAAGAGGAACTAAATAATTAATATCACATACTTCCAACCCAAGAAAATCAGAGAAAAATGAAATATCCTTAAATTCTTTCAAAGTTGATGATCATACAGAAGCCCAGAACTTGATAAAATCCTATAAAAAAATAATTAAAACCTATAAAACCCTTGCACCTTGACTATTGTCTGTGAAAAGTACCCTATCATATCTGACCCCCATGAAGAGCAAATAAACCTTCCTACCAACACCTCTGTTCAAGTTTCTGCAAAATGCCAATATTTGAGTTTTTCTTCAAGAACATAATCCTGACAATTTTTTTTACTTCCGATATTTCCTACACCTCTTACATTTCAACTTTAAATTGTCATTGAAAAAACAAACATCCTAAATCTATCACCCTTTTTACACTATCATGATAAATAATTTCAGGTATGAAAGTCTTACAGCAAACATCATTCTTCCTATTATTATCATCTCTACTCTCATCTTAAAAAGAAACTACATAAACATGTGCAGGTCCTCCCTGTTAATCTCTTATTTTTCTAACAATTGACTACTGTCCATTTCCTTGGGCATCCTGTTTATACATTATCAGAACCTCTACTTTTTTCTTCATGAACTGCCAAATACCCTCATAAGTGACTGTTGGTTCTTTGACCTTTCACTATGAAGAAACTGGCATCACATTAATCACCAATAACTTCTTTCTTTGATTTAGCTAGTAAAAGAATCACAATTTGTGAGCATCAAGAAACATCGACTGATCACCCTCATTATTTACCCCCAAGCTATTTTAATGAAGACTCTGAAAACAATGAGCTATAAAACGTAGCTTAAAAATTAAAAGCTGGGGATTGCCAAGAACCCTGTTGAACCTTAAATTGATCCTTCTCACAATTAACAGACCATTCTCAGCTTAACTTTGTTGTTCTCCACTAACAAAAATATCCCTCTTGAACATTTCTTCATTCTGCTGGTTGTTAAAAGAAAGGCTTCCCTCCTTAACTAGAAAGCATTTGTTTTCTTCTTCATATTGACCATTGTCAGTTTTTTTAGAGAAACTTTACCCACAACACAATCTAGAGGCTTGATTATTCAACTTGCACTTCAGTAGCCTAGCATCAAAATCCATTAGTTCTTTTAGATTAAGCTTAGAAAACCTTTTGGGCCTCAAGATATTTGAAACAGAGAATAGTTTTGGATTTAAAACCTCCTTGGTACAAGGCTCATCTTCTGAAACAGCTCTTCACCCGGTCTCTGTCTTCTTAGTATTCTGTATGTAGCAATCAAATTGTCCACCACTATCTTCAAGTGACTCTTCCTCTTCCAATGCAGCGCATTTCTTGCAATAATTACTACTTTGGAAACTCTTTTTAAATTCAATTTACCTTTATTTTCAGACATTATTACATGCTTTCTTTCAAAAAAAAAAAAAACCAAAAAAACCAGAAAACACAATCAAACTGTTCAACCACATGCAGCCACCTGATTCCAATCTAACCTATCATACATCTATTTTCCAAATTTGGAAAAAAATCTTCATTGCCCTATCCACTTGTGACAGGTCCTCTCTATTTTCCCCATGTAAGAAAGTATGTCACCTCACCCATGATGGCATCTTTATACCATATACCTTATACCTGTCACTGAACTCTTATGTAGGAACCTTAATTCCTAACATGAGATTTTTTTGACAACCTGGTCTTTATCTTATTTTTCTACATGGCATCAATAGGACATACTAAGTTATAAAATCACTAAAGTTTATGCTATTGGAAACTTCTCCCAACAACCCTTGTCCAGTTGACACAGCAAAAACTTTAATACTCTGTTTCACATATCATCCTGTCTAATAAACAAAACGAAAGAAAATTGGGGCACGAAAAGACTAAACCTCTAAGATCAATACCTCATCATCCAAAGGAGGAGGTTCGAAGTGAAAAGAATCTTACATGTAGAAAAATTAAGTACCAGAAAGGGGGATCACGGGGATTCAGACACAACATGAAAAGGATACAAAGCTCTAATACCATGTAAAATTACCATAAAGCTGAAAAGCTTAAATTAGTAAGAAGCGACCCAACTATGGATATCAAGTTGACACAGTAAATATTTGACAGAAAGACATATCTATGCAATATATTGGGTAAAGGTTTTCAAAAAGATAACATCCCACAAAAAACACCAAATTTTTTTATAAGAGAAAACACCAAATAACTGCATAAAATATAACAAACTCACCACTAAGCCGAAAATAAAATGAAAACAAGAGGGGGGGGAAAGGAGAAAAAAGAACGTGAAAAGTCAGCACTATTGTCCACAATGAAACATAAATCAAAATTAGAGGTAGAAACTTAAATTCAAACTTCTGTCTGTTTAACTCAGTTCCTGTTATGACAACATAACCACAACGAAAAGCTCAAATTCTAAAGTGAATCTCCTTATCCCTTAAGAAGAAAGACTCTGGGTGAAAGGTTTAAACAAAATCAATAAGGCTAAAGGCCGTGATTTGTGGAAGAATTACCAGTGGATGGGCATCAATAGATGTATCTAAACGAAGCATGTCCATAACCTGCAAAGTGAAGTTTTGTAACTCACTATCTGGATGAAGATACTTCAGATGAATAGCCTGCAAACATACAATACAAAGAAATATATCATCTTGAAACAACGTAAACCTAACCCAATGGCAACAGATGTTAGCCAACAAAAAGAACAGCAACATGACACAATTCACATGCAAAATTCAAGCCAATGGCATCAAGATTTCCATTAAAAGACTCTCAAAGTAAATGAAAGCACCATTCTATTATGTGTAAAATCTTAAAAACAGAGGAAACTGTTACTCATACAACAGCGAACGTGCTTTTTAATGCGCTAATTTCAACCATTCCATCAACAGTATACCAACTAGATTAATTCTTATATAGTTCAGGTAACAGCTGATCAAACACCATTTTTTCTTACTGCTTTAGCACATAGAAAATTTAATCACACCATTGACAACAAGAAAGAGAAATGGGGAGATTAAGGGGAGGGAAGATGTGCAGGGTATGATCCGAATTTACCTGTAAGAAGAATACCCAAGACAAGGTTATGCCAACTCGAACGTCCGTCGACCGAGGTCCACTTGCTGCTTATTGAAACAATTTGTTAAAAGTAGTTTGATGCCATGAAGCATGAAGAACGTTTCTACTGAATCACCGAACTAAGAGGAGCCAAAAGAAAATGTCCATCCATGACTTCACAGGTAATGCATGTTATCATACAGAAAAGATTGACCAAGTTCACCAATTAATATGCAAAATC
This sequence comes from Ochetophila trinervis, assembly GCA_003254975.1. Classification (NCBI taxonomy): domain Eukaryota; kingdom Viridiplantae; phylum Streptophyta; class Magnoliopsida; order Rosales; family Rhamnaceae; genus Ochetophila; species Ochetophila trinervis. The sequence goes on along the minus strand of QANX01003019.1, from coordinate 11,870 downwards.
CCAATTTAATACCACAACTTAAGAAAGTAACTTTAATTTTAAAACCAGTCAACGTACAGACAACTATCAGCTTCAGGCAGGAAAATACCTTTCGTGAAAGGCAAAGTCAAATGCCTCTGTAAACCACCTTCTAGCTTCTTTACTGGAAGAAAAGGACCTTTCCCCCTTGGTTGAACCTAGTAAAAGAAACACGGAGGATTATAGGGCCACCGCCAATCACCAACATGTTCAATTTATCATAGAAAATCCTATCTAAATCTGATTGCATGGTAACATACAAATTCAATTTTAATTCAAGTCTGAAGCCAATGGATCTATTTCTCACTTAAAATTTTAATAGAAAACGAAAATCCATTGCATAAATTTAGCTGGCCATATTATATACCAATTCACATAAAATTTATTTAAAAAGAATAATTATTCCTATAAATTATAAGAAATAGTGTTATAATTTATTTCCAACCTAATTTGGAACTTAATAAGACAAAATCTACTTAATTCCAGATCTATTCCAATTACAATCAGACCCTAACAATAATATTTGAGTTAAAACTGCCAGATCTAAATTCAATATAGCTTATAAATCTTGAACGTGTCCAATTTGTTTTGACTCATTTTCAATGACTACAGAAGATTAACATATACTAACATGTGCATCAGGATTCATTCCAAGAGCAAGCAACGATCCCAATGCTTCAGCAAATGCATCTCGAACAGAAGAAACAGGATCCTCAAGGGCCTATTACAAGCAACAAGTAAGAAAAAAAAATGTAAAAACATAGTAAACCTTTAAAAGTTTAACATAGTTTAACTCAAAAGCTCTCTAAACAAAAGATAGCATGGAAAAGAAGAAAACTTGCCTTGACACAATAAGAAGCTGAATTGTCAAGTTCTCCCACTCCTAAACCCGGTCCTCCAATGGTGGCAAATGCCTTTAGACATCTTGCAGCAGCTATCCTAACAACAAAAGATTTATCTGCAATAGCAAATCGCATGATGAGACGAAATGCCTCAGTATATGCTGAAGAAGCACCACCACCACCAGAGCCTTCCAGAGCATTCTGAAGCATATGTAAAGCCTCTTGTCTAACAAAGTCCTGAAATTTGAGGAATGTAACTAAAATTATACAAAGAAAAGAAATGGGACAGGGAAAAAGAAAACCATAAAAAAAGGGCTATTCAATATCAGCAACTATCAATTACTGGCCAATAGGTTATAACTGGGTTGAATATAATCGAGCACCTGTAATTCCAAACTGTTTACCCTTAACCTATTTGAGCATCTAACATTACTAAAATTGTGATGTACCAAGTTCTATATCCATCATTATTTGCTCAACATCCTCTCTCATAATTAGAACCTTAAAATAATTTAAGCAGAGTCTGACCTCATTTGACCCATAATTGTACAACCAAGCTGGTGATACATGGATATTTTGTAGTTTGAGATGTATGGCTTGAAACTCATGAAATTAATTTAAAGCATAGGATGATCCTGAATTGACATCCAATAGCCTGGCCAACAATTTGTAAACCTATTTCAACCCTTAAAAATGATATAAAGGATTTTAACTAGAACAAGCCCCAAGAGCAAGTAGAAAATTGGTGATAATACATGAAGTAACTTTATAAATATAAAAACTAATTGCAAATACTTTCTACACTTTTACTATACATATCACACCAAGTGGCAAGAGCATAAAATAAACCTCTCTCTAAACCATGACAAAACAACAAATTTTAAAAAGAAGAACAAGAAAAGAAAAATCTCCCCTAAAATGTAAAAGATAGAAGACACAGCGTCTTTAACTAGCAAGTAAAAGTTATCAAACATAGATAAACAATTTTTTTACAGCAAACAAAATTACTCCACATCCTTCTCCCTTTTTTATTTCCTATTCAGTCTTAACTAAATTTTTACTCATCAAAACATAAATAAATATGTGGCAAAATTGCAAACTCAATGGGACTACCTCATGGAATTTGATAAGTTTCGAGGCAATCATAGTTGTTTCAAGTAAACCTGAAGTAATTCTTCGCCCAAAATGTCTATATAACTCTCCTAAGCATTGCGCAGCACCTACACAATCGTATTCAGAAACAAAGTAATTTAAAAAGCTACATAAAGTAGAATGCCAAAGATACAAGAGAAATAATCAAGCAAACCAAAGGTCAAAATATGGGATGGCAAAGATATGAAGCATATACTTTATTGTCATGAAATCCCAGTATCTAAGCATACCAAAAATTATCATAATTTATTTTTAATCACCAGGTTCAGATAACCAAATTCTTCAACTCCACGGTTTACAGAGCATTATTAGAGATATAATATGGAGATTGCTTCCTCAATCAACACTAAAGAAGTTTAACATCAATGATAAATTGATATTCACATAGATTTATTTTTAATCACCAGGCTCAGATAGTTACAATTCTTTCTCCTCCAAAGTATACAAAGCACTATTAGAGATAATTTGCAGTTTGTTTACCTACTAGTTGCTACTCGGATTGAGAAGTCAACCCTCATTAAAGAAGTTTAACATCAATTATAAATTGATATTCATATTGTGACTCTTTGAGACATATAAATTCCTTTAAGAGAAAAGAGATATATTCTATGTACTGCTGCTATTAACTCTTTCATACAAGTTTAACTACTTAGGAAGCAAATGTTGGATATTAAGGGAGGCTAAACAGTGAAAGAATGTAAAGCATATTGTTAGAGATAAAATATAAAAGAGATGATAACCTACATTCTATCAGTTTAAGCTTTTAGAATCAGTGGTGATTCAACACATAAATGTTGATAACAACACACAACTAAGTCTGCTATGCTATGTAACAGTAGATAATACTGTCTTATCTTATTGTTAGCTATTGTATGCATAGCCTATCTGTATGTAGCTACTAAGAGTAGTTTAAATACTTGTCAATTGTGAATAAAACACATCAGATTTCCAAAGCCAAAACCGTTAATCTCTCAAGTCTTTTAACATTGTCTTTTAGCATATTATATATTTCTTTTCTACTGTCGGAGATTTACCTGAAACTGTTTTCTTTCTTATTAAAAAAATGTTTTGGAGTTGGATGTAGTTATTTTCCAGTTAATACAAGCCTGCATGTTAACACCTCCATTGACCATCGCGTGCATACAAACTGCACGTACACATGCATGTTAATAAATGTACAAATGAATACTTGAAAATACCCCAACAAAGTTTCACTAATGAACATTTAGCCAGACCAGGCAATTTAGTCCTCGAAATAAGGCACATCTAGATCCATCCTGATACAGTCCTACAGGGATCATAATATAATATCCTTTTCATGATGATCTCAAAGTTTTCAATAATATAAGAGGGGCCATTTAACTGGCAAAATTATTGATATTATTGCAGTATAACTACCTATAGTGCGGAGTTATGTCAACATATTTAAACTATTCTACTAAGAAAAACGAAACATGTATATATGAACTACACTATCAGTTTTAGTGTTAGTAACAAACCAGCAACTTTTTGCGGCTCGTTCCGCTTCCCGTCAGAAAGAAATCCTTGTAGACTGCTTGCTCTCGAGTATATTGAGATCCCATCTCCCTTATATATAATCTTTCGCATTGCTACTGATGCCAAATGACGCACAGGCCTCCGAGCACCAAGAATAAGTAGAGAATACAGTGCGTCCTCACATTTCCTTTGCCATAACAAAATAGATTCCTGAATATTCATTTGCAGATAAACTGTTAAATGGCTAAACCAGCCTCAAGTGGAGTCCATTGAAAAAGAATTCTAACTAAATGCTCGTAAAATAAACCCTAAGATCAAGAGCATTTACTTCCGAAAGAAGAATTATCAAGTCAAATGGGGAAGAAACAATCAATTAAGAAAGACCTTCCAAAAGATCTCTATGCAAGAGACTTTCAAACAATTGCATTGAAACACAAAATTCTGTTGCAGTTGAATTACTTTTGAAAACCGATAATGTAACAAGTAGTCATATTCAACAACATAAACATCAACAATCAAACAAGAAACCCCAGAATTCAAGTCGGAGTCCTACTGCATCATTTTTATGTTCCAAGAACGAAATTCCATGCAATCCAAATGCTTAAACATTGTAAAACTAGTGGAATGAGAGGGGGAGAGAGAGAGAGAGAAATAGGTAAAGAGAGACCTTAGGCTCTTCATCAATGGCGGAGATGAGATCAGAGAGTAGATCAAAGCAGAGTAGTGGCTCTGGAGGTTGCTGGATTGCGGAGGCTACAATGGACTCCAACTGCGCCACCAACACACCGAACCGCGAGAGCGGCACGTTCTCTCGCACGAAATTCTTCGCCATTCCTTATTAGTTCACACACAGACCCTATCGAGAACAAGGAAACGAATTCGCGTTTTTGAATTGGATTCCGAAAAAAGATTTTCAAAAGAACAAATCAATTATTTACCGAATCAAATCAAAAACACCGTTCTATATAGGTAGATCAGTTCTTTCAAAAGTTGACGCGTGTGTAGGAGTAATCCCGGCAAGCAGCCCTCTTCTCCTACTCCTCTCTCCGTCACAGCGTCCAATTTATTGCCGGAGATGAGAGGGTTCAGGTCAGCTTAGTTCAGATAAGATATTTCTCTCACTTTTAAGTTCAGATATTAACGGCACTGTTCGTCTCCTTCTTTTTACTTTAAAATCTGTTGTAATTAAAAATAAAAAATAAAAATCCGTACTAGCATTTTGTTTGATTTTATGAACGTTGATGCAGGTGTGAGAGCCACCCCACCCCTCACTATTTTTGCTATTCTTTTTTAAACAAACCACCCCTCACATGACAATGCTAATACGGAACTTAAAACCTATAGGACGATCATGCAAAAAAAAATAGAAAATAGAAAAAGCCTGTAGGACGATGAAAATTCATACTTATCAAACAAACAAAAAAATACGGGAATGTCCCATAAACTGTTGAATTTAAAATGAGTATAATTAATGTAGTCCGTAAAACAAATATTTAACATTTAAAAAAAAATCCATATAAAAACATTTACAATAAATTATTTTGGTTCGCAATTCAATATAAAAATTACAATTAAAATGTTAAACATAAGTAAATATATAATAATTTTCACTTACAAGAAGAAATAATGAAACTGCACGTTTCAATTCTGTATTTGAAATTTGAAAAACATTAAAATATTCATAAAACTTAATTTTATAAAATCATATAAAAATCACTAAAATACTTTTGTTTTGGAGCTTAAATCTAATCATCACTTGTTACTATTCGAAATTAAATTTCCATAATCATGGACATACAAAAATGGATTCTATATTTTTTTCAGCAGCAGTGATCATCGTCGTGAGATTCATGTTTTTTTTTTAGTTAAAAAAAAGACTTATATGTAGAGGAATTATAGGTTCATGAGATATTTAGCGAGTGGACCGACTCATACATTTTTTTAACCCGATAAGAGTCCTTAATGGAAGCTCGTGTCGCTAAAACTTCATTACTCCTCATGTAGTAGCAACGAAGAAGAGCACATGAATCCAAATGGGGTTACCAAGACTCGAACCACAACTCTCGTACTCGCAGGTGTGATAGCTTGGCTGGCTGTTACCACCAGATTACACCCTCAAATGCTCGTGAGATTCATGTTTTTTTTTGTTTTTGGTGCATTGCTATTAAGCATAAAAGGACCCCAAAACAGGGGATTACAAAAAGTTTCTTCCCATAAATTCTAATACAATAATGTCACAAAGATCCTTGGGAAGAGAACCAATGGAAGAAGTAGAAAACATAAGATTACAATTATTATGCAGAGCTTTCTTAGCACAAAGGTCAGCAAACTTATTGAAAGATTTGGCATTCCAGTCTAACCCCCAGCCTTTGGAATAAAACACATTCCTGATGCTCAAAGTGGGATCCCTAGAATACCAACCAAAGGGTTCTTCCGAAGAATTGATGTCCCTGACCACATCCATAGCATCCAAAGAAAACCACAGTCTATTCCAAGGCCTACTCACAACAAAATTGGCCGTCCATTCAATGGCTTTCAGCTCGGCTTCATACACATATTGAACGGTGATTAGTTTTGTCAACGCCATAATCAACAAACCATCTTCATTCCGAACCACAAAACTGAGAGTTGCCCTGTCCTCCACCACTGTTGCATCGCAGTTAACCTTCCACCATCCTCGTGCTGGACAAGCCCATGACTCTACCTGCTTTATATCCAAAAACACCTTAGGGTAATAGAGGATTTCCGAGAACTCCAAAAGCAACTGATCAAGCAAACAACATATATGTTGTAATCCTTCCTTTCCCTCAAAGACACACTTGTTTCGGTAAGTCCAAAAACAATACATAAGTGAAGCAATAAAAATTGTAACCCAGTTACTATCCATATCTCCCACACAGAAACGAGAATGAGGGTGAAGACAAATATTTATTAACTCCAAGATATTATCAACCCTCCACTCAGTCACCTTTCCCCCCTATCTACTTGCAAAAGCCAAGGCAATGATACCTAGGCAATCTTTAAACAGATGTAAAGTACTCTCCAGCTTCCAACCACAAACCACACAATCTGCTTCCTCCCCCTTAAAGATTTTGCTAAGCTTCTTTTTGGTTAAAAAAACATCAGCTAGTACTCGCCACAGAAAAAGTTTCAATTGCTCGTGTAACTTTGATATCCAAATATCACCCCAAATTCTAGAGGTAATTCCATTATCACAGATATTTGAAATGTAACAGCTTTTAACTGAGAAGGTACCATTCATATTTACTCTCCAAACCAGCCTATCTTCCACTAATGAATTAGGCCAATCCATTTGCTCGATCTCCAAAGCTGACTCTTCCTCACAGATGTCTCTTAACAGCCAGCTATCCCAACCAGAACCATCAGCCAATCTCAAATCGATAACCCTCTGCCACTCTTTCACTTCCACATTATTCTTAGGAATTTTTCCATGCAAATGTGGAAGCCATGGGTTCTTCCACAGGTTAATCCAAAGCCCATTGCCTATTTTGAAGCAAGAACCTTCGAATAGAAATTTCTTTGAGCTAAGAATCCCACGCCATCCCAGAGATGACCCTGCTTTGCATCTGGTCTCAAAAAAAGAACTATTCTTCAAATATTTTGCTCTCAAAACCTTTCACCAGAGGCTGTTATCTCCTGAAGCCACCTTCCATCCTAGTTTGGCAAGCAAAGCAGAGTTTATATCACTAAATTTGCGAAATCCCAGACCACTTTTGCTATTTGGACAACAAATATCTTTCCATTTGTTGAGAGGCAAATATTTTGTGCTTCCCTTTTTGGAACCCCACCAAAAACTTCTAATCAACGAATCAAGGTTATCGCATAACCCTTTTGGAATTCTGAATGTGGACATGGTAAATGACAGTATAGCTTGAAGAACGAATGTAATAAGGGTAGCTTTACCTGCTTTGAACAATAGATTCAGGTTCCAGCCATTAATTCTTTGACTGATTTTATCTTTCAGGTTTTTGAAGTCTTTGGTTTTATTTCAACTTAGCAGTAGCGAGTTCCCCAAGTAAATTGAGTCATTCGGCATATCTTTGAAACCAAAAATGTCTCTAACTTTCTTTTTTTCAATGTTCTGAGTTTTTTTTTTATTTGTAAAAAAGATACTTGATTTTTCAACGTTAGCCTCCGGACATGACCAGCCAAAGTACTTCTCAAGATAGTTCTCCACCCTCGAAGCTTCATGCTCATTTGCCCTACACATCACCAGGAGGTCATATGCATACATAAGATGGGAAATCGGGAGGGCATTGCGACTTATTTTGATGTCGTGGAAGTTACCCCTCTGTTCATCTCGAAGCAGCAATCTCGAAAGGATTTCGAAGCACAAAATGAAGATGAAAGGAGATAAAAGATCTCTTTGTCTTAGGCCACAGCTAGGAGAAAAAGTCCCGCTAATTCCCTCATTCAAAAGCATGGAATATTGGACCGACTCCAAGCAACTTCTAATGAGCTTTTGGACCTATGTAGAGAAACCACAAGCAGCTAGCGATTTTTCCACAAACCCCCAATCAAGATTGTCATACGCCTTCTTCATGTCCACCTTAATCATCATAAGACCATTCCTACCATTATGCTTTTTCATACTATGAATGACCTCTTAGGCAATAATAGTATTTTCAGCAATCCACTGTCCCTCCACAAAGGCCCATTGGTTAGGGGACACAATTCTCCCCATTAGGTTATTTATTCTCTCTGTAATGATTTTGGAAATAATCTTGTAAACAAAGTTACAAAGACTGATTGGTCTATAATGATTGAAGTTGGAGGGGTGTTTAGTTTTAGGGATAAGGACTATAAAAGTTCAGCTAACATTGTGGGGAACATTCTTCAGTCTAAAACACTATTGAGTAAATCTCACCACCCTATCTTTAACAATATCCCAATAGCTGCGAAAGAAACATCTTGAAAAGCCATCCGGATCCGGGCTTTTCAAAGGGTAGAGGCTCTCAATGCAATTCTTAATCTCTTCCTCTGAAGGGATTCTAACAATCTCCTTATTCTCCTGGTCAGTGATCAGTTTTTGACCAAGGCCGACCACCTCCTCAAAGATACGAGGGTAGTTTGATTGGTAAAGTTTATAAATTTTCTTCAGAAAGTACTCACTGATACCTCTGCTATCTTGTATCCAATTAGGGCCATCCTTATAGCCTTAATCATGTTACATCTACGACTGATCATAATACTTGTATGAAAGAACTTAGAATTTTTATCGCCATCCTTGAGCCACATCTCTCGAGATTTTTGGCAAAGAATGGATTCCAATCTAGTTCTTTGGGTTCTCAGCTCATCGATAATAATATGTCTTCTACTATCTTCCTCCGTCTTATCGGGGTCAAGACTCTCCAATTCATCTTCAAGGCCTTTAATTTTTGATTGACTAAATCCAAAATGCTCTCTATTCCATCTGCTTAGAGCCTTAGATGTATTATAAAGACTCTTGCGAAGTTGATGGCATTCCATCCCGTCCTTTCAATCCTCGTCCCAAGCTTTCTGAACCACATGCACACTATGTTTATCAGAAGCCCAAGCTTGTACAAACCTAAACGGACGATGAATGAAAGTTTCTGGCTCCTCTGTCCGCAAATATATCAGGCAATGGTCTGAGCATGCAGTAGAGAGATGCTCCACATTAGCCTTGGGGAACATAGTTATCCATCTGTGATCCGCTACACCTCTATCGAGTCTCTCCTTGATGCCCCTAAACCCCTTCTACCATTACTCCAAGTAAATCGATAACTAGCAAATCCCAAGTCAATTCCTCTTGAGTCCTTTAAGAAATCTTTAAGGTAAAACTTCTTGTTCCACACAGGACATTCGCCTTGTTTCTCCTGATCATGGGTTACTTCATTTAAGTCCCTTATCAACAGCTAAGGATCAACCATATCCTCAGTGAGCCTCATTACAGTATCCCAAAACTCCCTCTTCTCCCTTCCATAGGGGGTTCCATGACACGCCAGTAAATTCCAAGCTTTCTTCCCCATAATATCTTTCACCGTGCAAATCATAATTCTATCAGAATTTCAAGTGCACTCAATATCCACATTGTCATTCCACATTAAGGCCAGGCCTCTTGCGCTACCACGAGCATTCACAAAAGAAAAATTAGAAAATTTCAACTTCCTACTCAGACTCTCCATTTTACAGTAATCACTTTTTGTTTCCATAAGAAAAAAACAGTCAGCATTCTTTTTCCTAACTACCCCTTTAAGGTAGTTAGCTGGGGGGGGGGGAGGGGCTTGTGTAGGCCTGCCTCCTCGGCCACTTGAAAATCCAGGTTCCTTCGCGTTGGATATCTATGATCCCCCTGAGGTCTCCTCCCTTTTCCTTTTGATGTTGATGTTCCTCCATATCTTCTTGCCTCTTTTTTCCATGACCAACCAGTTCGTTCTCTTTCAATGATGTTCCTCCTTACCTCTCCCTCAGCAGGTATACCCGTCTCCCCGCCACCCAACTGAAAAGTAGGTGTCGTCATAGGATTTAAATTCAGGATAGTCTCCTCTAACTGAGAAGAAGTTATGGGCTGAGTCAGCTCCGGCCCGTAATCTCCATCAAATATAGTCAGCTTGCTCTTAGAGGATCCAGCAAGGTCAAATTGGGATGCTCTCTTGCACCTACTTGCATGTATTGGGCCTCTGTTAGAAATGCCTTCCCCTTATGCAGGCTCCACCACACTCTCGCCCAGGCCCAACAATAAGGGGCCCATTTTAGTTCTCTCTGTAGCTTTGTAATCTACAATATTTCAGATAATATCTTTTGCCCAATAATTTATATCCCTATGTACCCTATTCTTTCTTCTGATCTGGTGCAGAACCTCTTCCTGAAGATTTGTCAAATTTTCCCAATCCTGTCTTTTTAGTGTAAGGTTTAGGGTTTCAAGTTCAAAACTTTTTCCTAGCTCATTCTAGAAAATCCCTGATGCATCTTCCTTTTGCAGACTATTTCGGCTCTGGTCAGTCACCTTTTCCATCAAAGCCGTTGTTAATTCCTCGATAAAGATGCCCTTCTCGAGTTCTATGTCGTCACCAGCTTATTCGGTGAAGAGAGCTTTGGTTGCAGATCTCCAGTGATTTTCCAGCTCATGATTTATGAATAGAAGATTGTCGTTGTGTTCCGAGAGGATCCAGGGTCCATACAGCTTGGCTACTATGTCGTGGGTAGAAGTGATCATTGCCGGGAACTCGAACTCGCATCGGCCCGTCACATGGCATAGCATCCCGCATCGGTAGCAAAAGTAGGAGATCCTTTCATACTTAAACTTAATCCAATATTCTCCTTCGTTTTCCCTCTTCTAAAAAAAATCCGCCGGAATAGGGGCTTTCACTGCAATATCAACTCTCACCCGTAGGTAACGCTGACCCACTACACACTTCTAGTTTATTAAATCTTTATGCAGGTTGCCGATGCTACTTCCAATACTTTCTGTCGTTCCTTCGTGGAGGAAGATCGATGGGAGTTCATGGATTTGGATATGGAAGGTTACTGTATCGAACAGGATATTTGAGATTGATTTGTTCTTTGGCCATTCCTTTAATATCAGTAAAGATCCATTTAGGGACCAAGGTCTGCTCCTGTAAACAAATACCTTGTCTTCCTTAAGCCCAAAAGTGAATTTGAAAATGTTGTCTTCAATTTTGTCTATTTGAACTCTAGCTTTGAGTCTCCACATCTTTTGAACAATTTCAGAAATTGTAAACCTCCGAAATATTCTAGTTGCTAAAATGTTACCTAGAAGAATTTTCTCGGTTATTGTTTGGCCTGCCTAAGCTCTTGGTTGGAGGGACAGGTTGTTGAGTGCTTCTTGGATGTTAGCCATTTTCCCGTTGCCCTGTTCCATGGATAATTTTCTCTAAGAATGAGTGAACAAACAGATACAGGGAGGAAGAAATTCAAAAAGGACTTCTAAGCCTCTATGACATTCATGTTGGTTGAACAAATATTATGCAATTGCATGTAATATATACTTTTATTATTTTAAAGCTAAAATCTAAATATAGAAATTGTAGTTTTTAAATTGTTATATAAACACTTATAGCATACTAATAACAGATCACCAGTGATGATAAATAATTAACTTTTTTAATTTAACAAAAAAACATTGATAAGTAAAAAAAAAATGGGTCCATCAAAGTTCATAAATAACAACAATCAAATGTTTTAGTAGATTGATTATGGATCACCATCATAATAAAAGGATTTTTGTTAGACAATCTATTATATTTCCTTTATATGGAGAATAATTCCTGCAGTGGTGTAGCAACTCTATGGCCTTGAGCTATGGCCCCAAAAATTTTAATTTAAAAAAAAAATATTTTTACCATTTTTTAGAAATTT
>QANX01003018.1:188141-204796 GCA_003254975.1 Ochetophila trinervis | reverse complement strand
TTAATTACTGTATTTTTCTATTTTCAGTAAAAGAAAGACAAATATTGGAATTACTGTATTTCTGCGCAACCTTTACTGAGGAAATCATATCTGGAGCCACACTTTGAGGTTTTGTGCGATTCCAGTTGAAAATGATTTTGTATTCACTATGCTTCAATTACGCGAAGTTTCATTGTAAATGGTTCATCCAATTAGTGCCCGTTTGATTTACAAAATCAATATTTTCAACAGTTACGGCAGATTTACACCATATCTGGGAAATTAGAATTTGAGTGTCTTCCCGGTGACAAAATTGTGCAAATAAGCTAAGACAGAGACCTGACTTTTGAAACTAGAATAATTGAATTCTGAGTCCATTTGGTCTTCCGAAAGGTACTTGGAATGTGCCTGCAGTCAAGGAAGATATAAAAGGAAAGTATTTTGGCTTACTTGGATGCTTTTGATGATTGGACTGCCATATCACCACACTTAAGCCATGTGTACGAAATTTTCCACATCATACATGGAAGATCAGATTATTCTAATTATATTAATTGGAATAATATCTAGACTAAAAGGAATTAGAGTTGCATATTAATTGGATTCCTAAAGAGATTAGGAATGTTTCCTTATCTAGTGTGAACATGAGACATAATTTACTTTAAAATCCTTGAGGTGGTCGGCCATACTAGGGAAAATAGGAGTTGGAGATTGAGTTTGCATATTATCTCCTATATTCTATAGGTTTTAGAAGGGTTTTATGGTTAAACCTCTTCTAAACATTCCTTATATATACCATGCATTGCTGAAGGGAAAAACACTATTCACCACCAGCCCTAACGGCTGGACGTTTTTCTCTCCATTCTCAAGGAAAAACAATAGTTTATTTAAGATTTTATATTCAGTTTTGAGTGTTATTTCATAGTAAGATTGTGATACACAAAGCCTAGTGCAAGGGAACTTCAGCCAGCCATTGGAGGGGTCAACCTTGTGACTTGGATCATAATTTGGAAAAGCCAAGAATAGAAGATTGAAGGACTAATTTCCAGCAGCCATCAAGTTTGGATTTGATTTCTTTTCTCTTATTTTCTTTGCTATTTAAATTATGTTATCTCTTATTTATTTGATTGATAATTTAGAGATGATGTGTAGCTAATTTTTCTATGAGGATTATGATGTAACCCTATTATGACTATTTAGTGTTTAATGCATATGTGAGTTTGATTCATGTTAAGGTTAATATTTCATTGTAGTTCGTAATGCTTTCCATGAAAAGGTGGATTGATTTAGTATTTATATTGACTTATGAATAAGGGATAAAAATATGGATGGGCAATGAAATACATGGTTATAGGAATATTGCATGCCTCAGTGACAACTTTGACAAGAACATATTGGGTTTGCATGTNCAGTGGGAGCGAAGCTATATTATCTAAAAGTATTGTTTACACACAGACGATATACACAAAGTATTTCTTCTCACTTCTCTCTACTAAAACTACTAAGAATCACACTGATTCTCACTAAGAACAAACCCTAATATATACACACAGAAACCCCTACCAGAGGAGAAACTAAGAAGACGAAGAAATGAAACGAATGTACAGTGAATCAATATGATGCTCTCACTGCGGCTCTCTCAACAACATAACAATATATACTGAATCCCTACACACATATGAGCGTGTAAGAGCAAAATGACATCATTCAAGCACCGGGTAAAATATAAGTGAGTTGCAACCGCGGGTCACCAAAATCTGCAAAACCAAGTTAGAGAAAGCCCAAAACAAAAAACAATAAAACACAAATAAAAAAGATTAAGGATTAAATTATAACATTTCTCCACCTAATCCTTAATCTACAAATAATATAGCTTTTATCCCACTTTCATAGCAGATTAATTTACTCCAATACGGAGTAAGGATTTGCAAGTTTTAAACTTGCTTGCAGGAAGTATTTTTGTTTCCATATCTGCTGGATTGAATTCAGTTGGAATTTTCTCCAGCTTTAAACGCACCATTTGAAATTAAATCTCTAATAAAATGAAACTTAACTTGAATATGTTTTGACCTTTCATGAAACACATGATTTTTACACAAATGTATTGCACTTTGACTGTCAGAGAACAAAACAGTTTCCTACTTAAGAACCTTTAGCTCAAGAAGTAAACCCTTGAGCCAAACAGCTTCTTTAGCAGCTTCAGTAGCAGCAATATATTCTGCTTCAGTAGTTGATAAAGCAACTACTGATTGAAGCTGAGATTTCCAGCTCACACAATTTCCACACACAGTGAACACATAAGATGATATTGACCTCCTATTGTCTCTATCACCAGCATAATCAGAGTCCATATATCCAATTAATTCTACATCTTTGTAACCACCCTTATACACTAAACCTTCAAATTCAGTGCATCTTATATATCTAAGAAGCCATCTCATAGCTTCCCAGTGAAGCCTACCAGGATTGGACATAAACCTACTGAGCACACTTATTGAATGACTCAAATCCGGTCTAGTACAAATCATACTATACATGACAGACCCCACAGCATTACAATAAGGAACAGATATCATATATTCCTTACCAACATCAGAAGTAGGACACTGATCACTAGAGAGCTTAAAATGACCTCCTAAAGGGATATTAACCTGTCTAACATCCTCTACAGAAAACTTAGTGACAATCTTTTTAAAATAAGTTGTTTGACTTAGTTTCATTTCACATTTAGATCTCTGTCTATCAATTGAGATTCCTAAAATTTTCTTAGCACAACCTAAGTCTTTCATATCAAATTCAGTTTTAAGCAATTGCTTTACTTGTTCAATAATACTAAGACTAGGACCAACCAAAAGCATGTCATCAACATATAACAACAGATAAACAATTTGATTACTTAACAGATCCTTAAAGTAGAGACAGCTATCATACTGACTCCTAATGAACCCCTTACTGACCACAAACGAATCAAACATTTTACACCACTGTCTAGGAGACTGTTTTAAACCATATAAAGATTTTTTCAGTAAGCAAACTAGTTCTTTACCTTTCCCTTTGACAGTGAAACCCTCTGGTTGATGTATATATATAGTCTCATCTAGATCCCCATGAAGAAAAGCAGTTTTAACATCAAGTTGTTCTAATTTCCAATTAAAATTAGCAACCAAAGACAAAATTACTCTAATGGTAATATATTTTACAACAGGAGAGAAAATTTCATTGTAATCTACTCCTTCTATCTGAGTAAAACCCTTTGCCACTAACCTAGCTTTGAACCTCATTGGTTCTTGACTAGTTAAACCTTCTTTCACCTTAAAAATCCACTTACAGTTTACAATATGTTTATTTAAAGGTGGTTCAACTAAAATCCAGGTCCTATTCAAGTGTAAAGAATGGATTTCTTCCTTCATGGCTAAGTTCCACTCTCTAGTCTTTTTAGACTCTATGGCTTCCTTAAAAGTTTTAGGTTCATTATCAACTAAATCCTGAAAGGTGACAAAGGAATAGGATAGGCAATCGGCAAAGGAAGCATATTTAGCATTAGGTTTTATTTTTCTTTTGGTTCTATCTCTGGTTAACAAATAACTAGGGGAGACAGTTTGACTAGAGGTGGAAGGGGACAGGGGCTGATCTGTATTTTCAGGTCTATTAGGCTCACTATCAGTTAGGTTTTCCTCAACAACAGGAGTAATCTCAGGGTAAAAAGTATTAGCCATTAAGGGTTCTGGGTTTAAATTAGTGGTTTTTGTTTCAGGAGTTTCATTATTCTCCACCTCAGAGAATAATTCTATTTCCCTAGAGTTATGATTTTCTTCATCCTGAATGGAAGACTGTTTGTCTATTCTACAGGGCATGACATTTTCATTGAACACCACATCTCTGCTTATAACAACCTTAAACCCTTGACCTTCCCTCATCCATAACCTATATCCTTTAACCCCTACAGGATAACCTAGGAAGACACACTTCACACCTCTTGGTTCCAGTTTCCCTTCATATTGGTGAGCATAGGCTGCACAACCAAAAGTCCTAAGTCTACTATAATCAGGAACTTTCCCTGACCAAATTTCATTTGGAACCTTATAATGCAGGACACTAGTAGGACACAAATTAACAAGATATGCAGCAGTTAACAAAGCTTCACCCCAAAACAAATTTGACAAGCCAGAAGAGATTAACATGCATCTTACTTTATCAAGTAAAGTTCTATTCATACGTTCAGCAATATCATTTTGTTGTGGTGTGTGTTTTACGGTTCTGTGTCTAAGTATACCAAAAGATTTGCAGAATAGATCAAATTCATTATTGCAGAATTCTAACCCATTGTCAGTTCTAAGTGCTTTTACTGATTTATTAGTTTGATTCTCCACTAAGGTTTTCCATTCCTTAAACTTATTAAAAGCTTCAACTTTTGATTTTAGAAGATAAACCCAAACCTTCCTTGAATGATCATCAATTATGGACATAAAAAATTTGAAACCTGTTTGAGTTTGCACTCTTGCAGGCCCCCACAAATCAGCATGCACATAGTCAAATATAGATTTAGCATGATTAGAACTAGAGGTGAAACTTAATCTATGATGCTTGTCTAATATGCAATTTTCACAAAACTCTAGTTTATCAATTTTATCTTTACCAAAGGCTTGTTGTTTATACAGACATTGTAGACCCTTTTCACTTATATGTCCTAATCTATTGTGCCACAAAGAGGTTTTATTATCATCAACAATGACAGAAGCTTTGGCACAATTAAAAGCAGTTTTACCAAGTAACATATACAAGCCATTCTGCTTAACACCTTTCATCACCACAGTGGAATTCTTTATAACATACATTATTCTTTTATCAGTTTTACATATCATTCCAGACTCATCAAGCATGCCTACAGAAATTAAGTTTCTCTTTAAGTCAGGAACATATCTTACATTAGTTAGTATCTTAAAAGAACCATCATGCATTTGTAATTTTATGTTACTAATTCCAATTACATTACAAGACACATTATTTCCAAGTAAGACATGACCATAAGCAGAATGACTATAGGTTATAAAAGCACTCAAATCAGGACACATGTGATAAGAACAACCTGAATCTAGAACCCAATCATTTTCCAATAAGCTAGTGGAAACCATTAGAACTTCAGCATTATCAACAGTATTAGACATGACAGACTTAACATTATTGCTTTGATTTATTTCATTTTCTTTCTCATCTTTCTTTTTCTTAAAACAATTTTGAATGTAATAACCTTGCTTCTTACAGTAATAACATTTCCTATTATTCATTTTATTCTTGTTGGAAGCAAAATTATTACTATTGTTATAACTACTATTTCTAGGAAACTATTTATTAAACCTAGGGATAAATTTCTTATTAAACACTTTGCCTTTCACAAAGAGACCCTCGCCCTTAGCTTCTGACCTAATCTCTAAGTCTTTTGCCTTAAGGGAACTTACTACACCTTCTACAGTGAGAGAGTCTTTACTATACTTTATTACATTCTTGACATCTTTATAAATATCAGGCAAAGAATTCAATAGAATAACAGCATTATGTTCATCAGAGAAAGAAATTTTAGAGTTGGCAAGACTAAATATCATTTTATTAAAAATATCCAAATTATAATCAAAGTCTTTACTGTTATCCATTTTAAAACTAAACAGTTGTTCTTGCAAGAAAATTCTATCAGGTAAAGTTTTTTCCAAAAACAGTTTCTTCAACTTAGTCCACATTTCTAAAGCAGTTTTCACATCATCTACTTTACGTAGTACATTATCAGACAGATGCAGTATAATAGAACTTAAAGCAATTTCATCAGTTTCAATCTTTTTATCATCAGAAGTGACAGAAGCAAAAGTAGAATCAATAGCTGTAGCAACTCTCAATTGAACCAAGACAGCTTTCATCTTTTTACTCTATAGGAGAAAATCTCCTTTTCCATTGAAGATTTCAATATCTACTTTAGAAGTCATGATTAAAGCAATCAAACAGAGCACACGTAGTGTAACAGATAGAAGCCACACAAAGCAGTAAAGGTACAGAAATAAGGAGAGAAAAAGAAAAAAAAAACAGAAAACACACCTTCAAGCAAAGAAACAGGGAATAAGAAACCCTAAGGAGAAATCAACGGTCACTGTTGATTTTCCAAAAAATAGTTTCCAATAGGTAGATTTCTCAAGAAATTCCAAGAATCAATAAAACCAAAGCAGGAAATTTTCAGAGAATGGAATGTCAGAGTTAAAACCTTTTTCAAGAACACATACAAGAGAAAAGGGAAAAATTAAACAACACTAACTCTCCAGATTCTAAGAAAACACCTACGGTTTAAAATTGAAACGGAAAATCAAAAAACCTAGACCTTTTTGGAAACTAGAACTCTAAGCACAAAGAGAGTACACAGAACTAGGTTAGATTCTTACGGACCAACACACATTAAAGATATGTGCCGAGCCTTCTCAAATCTACCAAACGTCACACAGATTAAACACAAAGATAACTAAAACAGAAACAGACTCTTTAAACACAAAGAATTAAAGAACCAGAGAAGAACACACAGTAATTAAGGCAGACTGGATCTTTAAGGACCAACTTAGATCCTAGAATCTGAGCCGAGCCTTCTCAAATCCAGTTAAACGTAAGGACTAGGAAAGAAAAACTTACCTGAAAAACTTTGAAGAAAGATCACAGGAAAAATTAACAAATACCAAACCTTAACCGTTGCCAAGGATATCAAACGTTATCCTGGTTCATGCGCATCAATTGAGATCCTCCGATTAAGATAGCCGAAACCGATTCAGACCACGGCAAGCCAGGACACAGCACCAAGCAGTAGAACAGATCACAGATCGTGAATGCTCTGATACCACATGTTGAGATTATTTACAATAATATGAACAAAATAGCAGAAAAGTAAATAACACAACACACAATTTTACGAAGTTCACCAGAAAAACTGGTTACGTTCTCGGCTCCAGTGGGAGCGAAGCTATATTATCTAAAAGTATTGTTTACACACAGACGATATACACAAAGTATTTCTTCTCACTTCTCTCTACTAAAACTACTAAGAATCACACTGATTCTCACGAAGAACAAACCCTAATACATACACACAGAAAACCCTAACAGAGGAGAAACTAAGAAGACGAAGAAATGAAACGAATGTACAGTGAATCAATACGATGTTCTCACTACGGCTCTCTCAACAACATAACAATATATACTGAAACCCTATACACATATGAGCGTGTAAGAGCAAAACGGCGTCACTCAAACACCGGGTAAAAGATAAGTGGGTTGCAACCGCTGGTCACCAAAATCTGCAAAACCAAGTTAGAGAAAGCCCAAAACAAAAAACAGTAAAACACAAATAAAAAAGATTAAGAATTAAATTATAACAACAGAGAGAGTGCGTGAACAGTCGTGGAATGGATTTCAATGGTATGGTGCGAGAGAAAGAGAGATACAAGAGGAAAGGTTTTTTTTTTAAAAAAATAAAGTACAAAATCAAATAAGTAATTTTAATTTTATTTAAGAGAAAGAGTAAGTAATTTTAAATGTCGTTCAAAAAAGAATTTAATGGATAAAGAGAAAATAGTCATGGGAGTTAAGGTAGAGTTAGGCCTGAAAATGTATCGTATCGTGTCAAATTTTGTTTATCCAAATCCAATATGTTAAGTTTTCAGGTTGAACCGTGCTCGTGTCGTGTTTTATATGTATTTACTAGACATGTACATAAGTGTTTTATTTTTTTATTTAAATTAATANATTATATAAAATTCTGTTTGGCATAGCTTTTAGAAAACCAAAAATATATTTTAGAACTCAAAAGTTGTTTCTGAAAGAATTTGAACAATTTTTTAAAAGCTATAAGTCTTTTTTATCAAAGCCAGTAAATACTAGCTTTTTCAGAAAACACTTTTGAAAAAACATAAAAAAAACATAATCAAAAGCAAAAGTTATACCGCTTAAGTAAATTTTCTTCCACATATCATCATTTATTGATATGTTGATTTTATTTGATATTTAATAAATTATATATGTTAATTTTTGTAGGTTTAAATCAATGGTAAACTTATTGAAAATACATTTTTAAATATAAAATTCAAACTTTCACCTAGATTAAATTTTTTCCTTCTTTACCTGTAATGGATTTACTATTATCCAAATATATATATATATATAAATTATATACATTAAAAATATTGGATCGAGTTACATATATGATGTGTTGAGTTACATATGATGTACCATATAAAATACAAAATGTGTTTGATGAATAAATTATATTTCAGATTCAATTATTCATCTTTAATTACTTTTTAAATAATATAGTATTAAAATTAATATTCAAACTCATTATTTTTATTTCGGGAATGATATATATATATATTCAAATTTGTAATATTTTCTTATTAAATTTTGACTTATTTAATTTAGAGGGCCTTAACTTAAAAAAATTATAAATGAAGGGTACTAAAATATATTTAATTAAGTAATGGGGGAGACATATATATAGTTTATAAACATAATCACCTAGCTAGAGGAATCATATTTATTTTGGCCATTAGATTATTCGATATCTCCTAATGAAAACTACCATGTATTTAGAATTAGAGATGTATAAATTGTTTTTTTTTTTTTTTTGGGTGAAATAGATGTATAAATTGTTATATTCTTCTTATGAATCATTGAAATGGCTATAAGTAGATGCTACCGTGTGCCAGTACGTTTAATAATTAAGGAAAGGCCAATTGGTCGATGACCTACCAACCACTGACAAGTCACCTTTTTGTGACGATTTAGACTTCCAATGGCAAACACTTTTAGTCATCTGGCGGTTTGGTAATAATTATCTAAAATACTAGTTTAAAATAAAATAAAACCCAAAAGAAAGAATAAGTCTAATTTTTTTCTTTTGTTTAATCAGATTATAATATATTCAAGAAAGAGGTTTCGTGGTCGGTTCTAAAATCGAAAATTGTATTCTCATAGTGATTTTATGGATGAGAATACAATCAATCTAAATGGTTTGAGTATGAATTACAATTTGAGTTCAATATAATAATGTGAATTACAATTTGAGCTCAATATGATAATTTAATTAGGTTTGTATCATAAATATAATTTAGAATTATTTAATTTAATATTTAATTTATTTTAAATGTTATTTTGAATATTGATAATAATAGTTTTGTTCTACATTGTTTGAAGATTTATAAATTTTTTTTAAGTATAAATAGATAATTTAAAAATTAAAATCTGCAAAAGTCCCACATCGAAAAAAAAAAAAAAAGTATCTTTGAAGCTTTACTTTTATAAATATAAACTTCATCAATATTGAAAAAGATCATCGCACATCAACACACAAATACAACATAAATTATTTAATTTATTCTCGATATAATTTATTTCGAGTAGATCTCGAAAGCAATTGTAATATGTTAATTATTTTGTTCTCATAATTAATATTTAATTAAGTTTTGATTTAACTAATTTGAAGTGGCACACTTGCACACTTAAAGACGACTGATTATTATGTTTTACACCAAATAATTCATTAAATATACTCTAAGTGTCAACACATTGAGTGGGAATTGAAATAATATTTAACTATAAAAATCAATTTTATCATAATTAAAATATTTATAGCACTAAATGACAGTAACAAAAATGTTATTAATGAAGTAATAAATTATTCATTAATTAGAATAATAATACAAATATATAACTATTTAAATATGAAACAATACCACATAAAATTTATTGGTGGTTGAAATTTTTTACTCTCTTCTTCATCCTTATTTATAATTGTATATTGAAAAAAATATTGATCAAAAGACACATCTTCTTGATAATTTTGCATGTAATAGTTAATATGCCAACTATATGGATCTAATTTTTCATACGATTGTCTTTACTGATAGTCATTATATGAATATGACGTTGATTGACTACGTTCATAACCCTAATTCCTTATGGTTGAGTTTGATAATATATCCATAAGTTATTACTTTATGACATTCCATAAGCATCCATTAAATAAAAGTTATATTCACATTCAATCCTCATTGATCTAAAATTTGTAGAAATTTTTTTTTATCTTCTTGTTGTAATATTCCCATTGTACCTTTTTATCTACGCGTATAATATTTTTCTATAGCACCAATTCCTGGCCCACATTCTCTAGTTCCATGATTCTCATATTGAGTTGCATGAGTGTAATATTCTTCACTGTGAATGAACTCAATCTCTGTTGAATTGATGACACTCTTTTGTAACCATTTTTAACTTTACCAGAGCATCTATTGATATCATCACTTGAGCCCTAGTCGCTATCAATAGTTTGAAATTATGAACCTGTATTTTTGGAATGAGCTGAAGCACTAAGAGTTCTAGTTGGCTGTCTCATAAGCTTTTTAAAAGAATCAGCACTACTAAAGCTTACTTCTTCAGCAATTACTCTTTGAACATTTATACATTCTTCTTCAGCTTGTACAGCTTTTTTTGGGTCAGGGTTCCCTTTTTTATCATTTAAATGCACTGGTTTAATCCATTTATATACTTGGTTACCCTCTTCATC
This sequence comes from Ochetophila trinervis, assembly GCA_003254975.1. Taxonomy (NCBI): domain Eukaryota; kingdom Viridiplantae; phylum Streptophyta; class Magnoliopsida; order Rosales; family Rhamnaceae; genus Ochetophila; species Ochetophila trinervis. The sequence continues at coordinate 194,235 of QANX01003018.1, read as the reverse complement.
AATATCATCTAAGATAGCATCGAAGATTGTCGTTGGATCAAATTCTTAATCAAATAATTTTGTTAACTTGTTGAAAATTTATGCCAAAATAATATTTTTATTTTATTTTAAAATTATAGCTACTTTTTTATTTTAAAATTGTAATCATTGTTTTACATTTTTTTCTAATTGTTTCAATTTTAATTTCAAATTTTAATTCGCCTAATTATATGAAATTAGTTAAAATATATCATTAATAAATAATTATAATTTTAAAAAATGCTCTAATATTTTATAAAAATATATTATATTTTTAAAATTTAACAATCAAAATTTTGAAACTTTTTATGAAAATTATAAATTTTTTGATCAAATTATAAAGTAATTTCCATGGAAACATAGTTGAAATTTCAGAAATTTCGACAGAAATTATGAAAATTTTACTTTTTTTTTAGAACATAAAATTAATATCCATATCTCCCAAAAACTGAAATTTTGGCGAAAATATCAAAGTTTTCATCCCTGTTGCAACCTTTGAGAGACACCAGGTTCTAAATTCCAAATGGATTTTAGACTTGTTCTTCAAAAAAAAAAAAGAAAAACAAAAAAAGGATTTTAGACGGTTCCAATCCTTTGCAAATCACCAAAAAATCTAATTTTTTTACCTAACAAATGGAATTAGGTTTTTATTCATAGTAGGGATGGATGTTCATTCGGTTCTATTAGTTTTTAATAATTTTTTTTAAAGTGTATTGTCTCAAAAAATGAAAAAAATAAAATAAAATAAAATAATTAATAATTTTTTAATAAATTAAAACTAATTGATTTAAAAATATAAAAATATATATAATCATTTTAGTTTAATTTATTTAAATTAAAATTATCAAGCCGAATTTATTATAAATTAATAAATCAAACTGATTGAAAAGTTTGTGCTCACCTTTAATCCCTATGTTTATTTGTTTTTTTCCAATTAGAACAGTTTAGTTGACAAAAATGATTGGTAAAATTCTAAAACGTTGTGATGAAATTTTCTTCCTTAATTTCAAAAATAAATAAATAATTTATTTGTTTTTTTAAGTGATTTGCCTTGTATGTGGTCTGCGTGTAAAGTCCAAATTATGAGAGAGATAAAGGAAATTTCCAAGCCCAGCCCAATTCTATTTAACCACATATGCAATTAGTTGCAAGTTTGGCCAACATGTGTTTAGTGAATTCCCGAGGCAAACAAGTTGTTTCTCTTAAACATATAGATTATTAGTATTAAATACCAGCATTAGTTGGTTCACATAGTTTATAGTCTTGGCCCAAAATTTTATAACTAATTTTATGCGGTAAAAATTTAAAAACTGGTCCCAGGTACACAAAACTATTTTATGCGACAAATACAGTTTAATGGTTTTCGTCAGACAAACCTCTTGAATTTCAATCCCCATCTTAAATAAATAAATAAAAAGATTTGTATCATGGGAATGTCTCATTCTAGTAAATAGATTATGGCCCCTTTTTTTTTTATTGGGGCTAAGGATTTGAACTTGGGATTATTAGATTGAAAACATTGATTTTGCTGCTAGTTGTCCCCGCAAAGACTTGTTGCAACACAAACTAGAATTTTTAAGTGTTTTATGTGTTTTAACATGGATATGATTGCAATTCTGGCAATTTTAACTTTTAACTGTGAATTTTTTGGAAATCCTTTGTCACACTCAATTTGTTTTAAGGGAAATTATCTCATGCTCCCTTATTATTAATTAATCACTTTGGTTTTGAGAATATCATAAGTAGCCTCTACAATTTATTTTTTTGTTTACATATCTCAGTATCATTTCTATGACATTTGAAAAGGTCCATTATACACTTGCATAGTTTGAAATTTATCAATCATACTTTTAAAATTATAAAAAATTAGTGTATTCTTCTCTTTTTCTCTTTCTTTTCTTAGGTAGGAGACTTTCACTGTAAATAACAAATTTTCTTTTTCAAATTTTTCATATTCATGCTTTCGTATAGATTATCCAAAAGTTTTTGCCCCTTTTAAAGATATTAGTGAGGTTTTTTTGAGCTAAAAATATCTTCATCAAATAGATTTATGAGACTTTAGCCGAACCTTTTCACTATAATTTTTTCAACAAATTGAATGAATATGGTCATATCAATCCAATTTCTTCATGTAGGGACCTAGATCGAGGTTCTCTAAACTTGTTGGCCGTCAATGAACACAGAGAAGTAATATGGCAAAAATGTATTTCAAATCAGTGTTTGCCAGCCAAATGGGTTCCAAGGTGTCATTGTGGAAGCAAAATTGACATGAGTAGGTGCTCGAGAAAAGGACAGTACACGACATCTCGTCGTCGGTAAACTCTTAGGAGTACGAGGAAAAGGACTTTGGGCGAATCATGTGGCTCACACACACAAAATCAAAGCTTGCCACTTCATTAGGGGGTTGTTTGATGATGTGTCCCTACGTGGTGTGTATAGTAACTGTAGGTCAAAATTTTGAGACCTACGTTGTAATTTTTTTTTACTATAAATCCATGACCACTTTTTGAATGTTTTTAGGCTAACCAAAGTAGTACCGAAATGTAAATTGTTAAACAAGGAACACGATGATACCAATTTTGAAGTCTAACACATTGTTTTTGAAGTTACCAGCGATCAAAGGTTGATTGATTAACAGTAAAGCAGTAAACAGTTTCTCTCTCCAACAGTGTTAACATTAAATTACTAATGTACCTATTGTTTTTTTTACTGTAAAAAAAGAGAACGGCACTTTATTATATTTTAAAATTGAATTATGGATTTTTATAATTAATTTATACAATTAATATTCTGTAATTTAAAAATAATTGTATATTTATCTAATTTAGTTAAATTTGATAAATTCTGTCAATTTAAAAATCACTGCACAATAAATGGCTTTCAAAATTGATTTTTTTATTGTACAAAAAATTAAAAAACAATAAAAAAAAATTTAAAATTCATTTTTTTTTTTTTTAAATTTTTGGTACAATAAAAATCAAAAAATTAATTTTGAAAGTTATATAATTTTTAAATTAACAGAATTTATCAATTTAACAAAAAAAACATGTAACTTTTGACCATCAAATATAATGACACAATACTAATAGTTACGGTAACTTTTATATTTTTAAGACAACCAAAATCTCTTCAATACTTCATGAAATCTCCGGAATAATTTTTCACATTAACCCTTGTTTTAATGAGTTTAAATAAAAAGAAGTTTGATAAGAGCTAAAGCACATTTATGATTATTTAAAGCCTTTGGAAATTCTGGCCAAGTAATAGACCTTGAACTCTAGGTTTTAGTTATTTTATTTTTATTTTATATTAATTAAGATAGAGGAGGGATTTGAACTCTAGTTTGCCGCTAGGCTAACCTAAATGGGACACCTAGAACTCTAGTTAACAAATATATTATAAAAATTTTGAAAATTGATGAAGAGCTTCTAGCGAATTTAAAAAACCTTAATCAAGCGCACTTTATCATGGACCGAGTGTTTATTAAATATTATCCCAAATAATACATCTACTCCTACCCACATGTTCTCTTTTATGAAACTTTCACAAGTGGAGAAGAGAGACTGTTAGCTTAGGGATGGGGTTAATTAGAATCAAACAGTACAATGTACAGTCTAATTAGACATATACAAAAAAATAGAAAGAATTCAATCTGCAAACCCACTATGATATTATTTAAGTATATACATATGACTCCGAGTCAAATGAGAGGAATGGTTTGATTATTATTATTTTTTTGCTTAGAGGAATGGTTTGATTATTAAATATATAGAGTAGCTACTTAAATATTGAAAAAATGATTCAGATTTTATCTGTGTTCAAACCAATTAGCATAATATAACCTAGCTTGCATTGTTGGAACAGCTTTTCAGCTGGATTTTAGCATAGGATTTGGTGAGATAATTATATATAATATTAACAAATCTCAGTTGGGTTTTATTTTTTTTTGGTAAAAGTCTCAGTTGGGTTTTATAATCCTAAAGCTTAGTTGTCATTCCATGGAATTTAATATATGGTTTGGATGTTTGTGGGTTAGGTGATGCTATCCGTTTAACTGACCCGCCTAAAGAGATTCAAACATTAATTCTATATTAAATCAAAATAAAAATACAGCAGCTAAAACAAATCAGCTGCCAAAGCTTTCACGGGGAAGCAGAGCAGTTGAAATGATCAGATGCAGGTAAAGTTTGTGGAACAAGTCGCTTGCCAAACTCCAAATCCATTAATTTCTAACGCAGATTAGCTGCAAATTAAACATAATAGTATAACCTACTTTTTCTTAATTTTAGGTCTCAACAAAACTCATGTATATTCCAAAGTTTAGCCATAAAATTAATCCTTATTTAGCAGGTACTTTTTTTCTTTTTTTACAAAATACAATATATATTAGCAGCTTTGCTATAGTAAGGAAAAGACTTCAAGGTAAAAAATTTCTATTAAGCAAGATATGTAAATTAAATAATACTAATTCATTTAAATATATTTTGATTGTGTTTAAATCAACTCTAATAGTCAAGTGAAGTTGGCTCAAGTAGTTTGTCACTCATACTACATTGGAAAAATTGTGGTATTGTGGGGGCAAAAAATTTGGTGACTTTTTTTATTTTTTATTTCCTTCATGTTGAAATTAATAAAATAAAATAAACCCTAGTTAATTAAAATAAAGGTTTATTAATAAAATTTAATAAACCCTGGTTTTTTTATTTCTTTCATGTTGAAATTAATAAAATTAAATAAACCCTAGTTAGAAAATTAAGTAACAATCCGTATTGTTATAAAAAGTTGATCACTTTTTATTTTATTTTATAAAAATTGATTAATAATTTATTTTTTTAATAGCAATCATGAATAACATAGTTGCTAATAAAATATCTTCACTACAAAATTTTTAGGCCGTTTTTATTATTTCAAAATTCTATATATTAGTAGTTTTGTCTATTTTTAGTTTGTAGTCATTTCTAAAAACATTTCATTATAATTAGAGGAGAAAAAATTTCATTTAGATAAATTTGATTTTTAGATTTAGAAGTGTATTCTCATTGATTTATCACTTGACTAAGCTTACGAATATAATCATTTAAAATTTGTTGGTTTATATTTAAGTTGTATGAATGTGTCAACTAATAATATTTAAAAAATTATTATTTAATTAATAAATTATTTTAATATTTAAAAAATTATTTTGTTTAGATGCAAACACATTACAACAAAGGAATGTTGCTTGACACCCTATTGAATATGCTGATGTGAAGTAACTGTTGCATACAATAGCTGGTGCAATTAATGAGTTGGGATTTTGTGATGATTAAGCTAATTAATTGTGATGTTTTTGTCGATTAATGCAAGTTTACTTTCCAGATGACTGTGAATCTAAATCCCACATGCACTTTTTTTTTTGGTAATCACCCACATACATATAAATACGTGCATATTCTTGATGAATACAATGCATATAAACATACATACATCAGGGAATAAATGTTTGGTGGGGTTACAGTTTTGCTACATTTATTGAAAGAAAATAATCGATCCTAGCTTTTGAAGTCGAAAAAATAGCCACCTGTTCTGTGCTTCCTACTTATTATTAGTAAAGTTCTGACGAAAGTAGTACACCACGACTCTCACCAATTGGGCACCACCTTCATCGATCCCTTGTGACAAATCCATGAAAAGACAAACACAAAACGTACAAATTTAACAAAAATGAATATTGTTGGGCCATATTATAAATAAAAGCCATTTCAAATAACCATATCATCTTTATATGGCATAAACACAATTTACATTCGCACTTAAATTATATTTCAGTGGTAGAAATCAATTGAATTTTTATATTTGTGAATATAAAAATTGAAGTTTAAAATTTTATAGTTTTATTTGGATTTAAATGTTATTCTTTGCTGCTAACGCACAAAGTGAAGAGAGTTTCTAGTGACATGGACTTCCAGTGTAGATTCTTATTGAATTGAAACAACGTCTGAGTTTGACATGTTCACTATATAATTCTTGGACTTATGACCCTACTGCGGGTATATAATTTTTCTTCTGCAAAAAAAAAAAAAAAAAAAAACAATTA
>QANX01003018.1:144182-187829 GCA_003254975.1 Ochetophila trinervis | reverse complement strand
ATGTATATCTTTATTTTTAATACGTGCACTCTAAAAGTCATGTTTTCTTAAACAATAATTTGAATTTAATTCTCACTTTTAAGATTAAAGAATAAATATGACCAAGTGTTTATAAAGTCAAAATTTGTTGGGTAACCTATTTCAAAGGTTAGATGAAAAGATGTGAGGAATAATTTTCTCTCTCTCTGGCGGCAAAATCGTTGAGGAAGATGAAAAATTTTATTTTTATTTTTTTAACTAGATTATACCCGTGCAATCTATAGAAAATTTTATTATTAAAAATATTATTAAATTATTAAACATGTAATAATAAATATAAAAATTTGAAAGAAAAAAAATGTAATAATGAATATAAATATAAAAATGCAAAATTATAGCATAAGCATTTTTATAAAAAAATTATAATAAAGGAAGACCACGATTTGAGCAAATTCATTATAAATGTGATAATTAATATAAAAAATTTATATTTAGCTTATTAATTAGGTTAGTGACAAAATTTAGCTGTATAGCGGTTGTTTTTGGACACAAAGAAATTGAACAACAAAGTATTGAAAATAATATTAAAATAATGATTAGAACATAAAATTTATCTAAAATAGTTTACATACTGGAAATTTTAAAGATTTATAACAATCCTCTGATATGGCTTTCCATCTTTATTAAAATCATCAAGCTTGTGATAATCAAAAATTGTACCGATCATGTCTGCTAACAAACATTTAGTTATCGTTAAACAAAGAGAGCAACAAAATGTAAAAATTAAAATGAAATTAAAAAGTTAATTACCAACTAAATATTTGTCATTAGCCACTCTTCCAGTGATGTTACCAAAATCACAAAAATTAAAACAATATTTGGAATTGTCATTGGTTAATTCTTCTCGCAAATAGAAGTTGACCACTGAAAATCAATTCTATATAAATGTTTAGTTGTTCTGTATCTACCACCATTATCTTTAAGAAATAACTAGCTTATGTCATAGACTTTTTTTCCTTTTACAATTTTGATAAACTTCCTCACAAAGGAACATTTTACATAAGCATGAATTTTTCCTTTCTATAAGAATTTATGACAAAATAAGTGAACAAGCTCATACATTGTTAAGATAGAAAATAAAAAATGATAACACAATTACATATTCATATTGGAAAACCATCTAAAGGCTGTTAATTTTGCCATGCTCATTATTACCAAAAGTTATCTATAACCTGACAACCATACATCTAATCTTCCAGTATTGCTTAGGAGGACATATATTATAAATAAATACTACGTTTCCAGCCATAGTTATATGTGTTTACAATTAAATAAAACTCAATATAAGTATAAAATTAAAATTTGAGGTAGAGTGAAAAGTTGACTACTACAATTAAATCCACGTATTAGTGAAACTTTTATTTTCTAATATATATATATATATATTAAAATTGAAAAAAAAATCGGTAACATCCACTAATTTGTCATTAGTGCTATTTCTAAATTGAAAAAAAAATCCAATAAATATTATCAATTAGATGCATTTAATTTTTTAATAAAGTAAATATTTTTTTCCCATTCCGATTAAAAGAAAAACAAAACAAATCTACTCTATTCATCAATGCCACAAAATCAACCTTATTTCATTTAATCAATGTGAAAAAGTGTTAAAATTGAAAAAAAAATACCATACAAAAATTAAATCATACCATAAAGATTTTAAATTTTAAAAAAGAAAATATATATATATATAAATATTAAAATTGGAAAAAAAAATCTGTTAACATCCATTAGTGCTATTCTATTGAAGGAAAAAATAATAAAATCAACTATTTTAGCATGAATTCCATTTTATTTTCAATTAATTGTAAACCATAAATATTTTAACTTACAAAAATAGAAAATTCTATATAAAAAAGATATATAGATATATATATAAAATATAAATGTTGAATGAGCGGAAAAATAAAAATGAAAAGAAATTTTGGAGGGAGCAGAATTTAAGTCATACATAAAAATTTTAACTTTTAAAAATAGAAAAAGATATATAAAAAGATATATATATATATATATATAAATATTAAAATTGGAGAAAAATCCGTTAACATTCATTAGTGCCATTTTATTGAAGGAAAAATCTACTATTTTGGCATTAGTGCTAATTTTAAATTGAAGAAAAAAATCAAATAAATATTATTAGTTATATGCATTTAATTTTTTAATAAAGTAAATAATTTTCTTTTTCCATTCCAATTAGAAGAAAAACAAATCAAATTTACTTTATCCATCAATGCCACAAAATTAACCTTATTCTATTTAATCAATGTGAAAAAAATATTAAAATTGAAAAACAAAATCCCATAAAAAATTAAGTCATATCATACAAATTTTAACTTTTAAAAACAGAAAAATATATATATAAAAAAATATATAAATATTAAAATTGGAGAAAAAATCCATTAGCATCTATTAGTGTCATCCTATCGAAGAAAAAAACAATAAAATTAACTATTTTAGAATGAGTTTCATTTTAATTAATTGTAAATTATACAGATTTTAACTTAAAAAATAAAAAAAATCTATATAAAAAAAATATATATATAATATAAATATTAAATAAGCAGAAAAATCAAAATTTAGAAAGAATAAAATTTTAATATATTATACAGATTTCACAATATATAACCCGATTCTCCCCTTATTATTATTATTATTATTATTTTTTAAACAAAAAAATAAGTGGCAACTTTAAGGAGCAATAAATATATTAAATGTATTAATGATTATTAACTTATTTTTTAATTTTATGTTGGTGGCAATTTTCCATTGGTATTTGCTAATCGTAATAAATATCAGTTTGTATATGATTAAATGTATAAATGATTACTGAGCTATTTTTTTTTATATTAAATAAAGGAAATTTGAGATTTTTTTTTAATTATTTGTCACCATATCAATAGTAATGATAAAAAATAAAATTCATTATAAAATAATAAATATTAATTAAATAATTTAATTATATATTAAATTATTACAATAAAAATCTAATTAAAAAAGATAAATCATTTTGAATTACAATTGTCAAATTATATTTAAGTCCCATTTGTGATGGATCACAAATAGCATTTATTGCATTTGAAGGTGTAGCTCAGTGGTAGGAGCCAGCCGAGCTTTCACACCTGCGAGTACGGGAGTTGAGGTTCGAGTTTTGGTAGCCCCATTTGAACTCAAGTGCTCCTCTCCGCTGCTACCGCACGAGGGAGAGAGATTTTAGCGACACGGGCTCCAATCGCGGACTCTTATCAAGTTAAAAAGACGCATTGGTCGATCCACTCGCTAAATACTTTCTGGGCCTATGACCTCACTACATATAGGTCCTTTCTGTTTACCAAAAAAAAAAAAACAAATAGCATTTCTTAAAAAAATAAATAACTAAAAATCTTCGCAATCACCGCATCACTAACCGGTAATAAGTTTAAGACTATCGAATCAGAGTCGCCCTGTTGACAATCACCAGTCAACCCGACCCGTACAAGTACAATTTAATTTCCACTGTTATCTAACCTCCGTCAAAACTAACGCCGTTAATTCTTAAATATGATAAAGTTTCTCCCATAAAACAGAACCAGGCCTTCATTATTTTCATTCTCTATCTCTGTTTCTCTTTCTCACTCGATTCTCTCTCATGGAGAAGAACAAAAGCAAGCGATAGAGGTCGAAAATAGTTCAGAAAAAAATATAAACAAAAATGAAATACCTTGTGAGGTTTTTGATTCTTCTGGGACTGCTTGCAGTAGTTGTGGAATCTACATGCAACAGTACAGACCAAGAACTGGTTTACAAGGCCTTCAAATCAGTCTCCGGTTTTAATCGTTCGTGGTTTGAACAAGTCGATTCGAGCTGTTCAAACCCACCAATCAGAGAACTGAAGCTTTCGTCCAAGAAGCTTAACGGGTCCATAGCATGGGGTTTTCTCAGAAACATGTCTCGCTTGCAAAACCTTGATCTTTCAAGGAATCTTCTGAGAGGGAAAATTCCAGGTTGGTTATGGTACTCTTTTCCAAGCCTAGTCGAAGTCAATCTGTCAATGAACAGGTTTGGAGGTAGCATTGGATCCGAACACACCTCGGGAAATGGTTCTTTTTCCTCGATCCGTGTTCTCAATCTTTCAAACAACAGGTTCACCAATTTGGCCTGGCTTTCTGGTTTTCCCAAACTTAAAGTTGTTGACCTTTCGCATAACGATCTGAGAAGTCTGCCTTCGGGGTTTGAGAACCTCACCGAGCTAGAAAACCTGAACATCTCGAGCTGCAATATTTCAGGCAATCTGAAACCCATTTCTGCTGTCCGTTCGTTGAAGTACTTGGATGTTTCAAACAACAGGATGAATGGTACTTTTCCCACTGATTTTCCTCCTCTAGGTGAGCTTGAGTTCTTGAATATTTCGGTCAACAACTTCACTGGATTGGTCAGCTCCGATAAGTACCAGAGATTTGGGAAATCCGCGTTCGTTGATGCTGGGAATTTCAGTTTCCATGCTTCCAAAACGCCAAGCTTCAATTCCTCACCACCACCACCACTAACACCAGTTGCGCATTCAAAAAACAGAACATTTAGCGCTCCTCTGCAGTTCGTCAGTCACCCCCACAAACCCATCAACAGAAAAGACATTCGGGAAAAGCCCAAATCACATGTCATAATAGCTTTGGTTCTGTCTTGTGCTTCAGCATTTGTCTTGGTTTCACTGTCTGTTTGCTCAGCTTGCATTTACAGGAGGAGAAAGCGATTGGCAAAAAGGAACAAATGGGCAATCTCCAAACCGGTTCAATTGCCCTTCAAGATGGAGAAATCAGGACCGTTCGCATTCGAGACCGAGTCGGGCACATCGTGGGTAGCGGACATCAGGGAGCCATCTTCAGCTCCCGTGGTCATGTTCGAGAAGCCGTTGATGAACTTGACTTTCAAGGACCTGATTGCGGCCACGTCACACTTCGGCAAGGAGTCTCAGCTCGCGCAGGGCAGGTGTGGGCCCGTCTACACGGCTGTACTTCCGGGAGACATACACGTGGCGATCAAAGTGCTGGAAAACGCCAGAGCCGTTGATCACGATGACGCAGTGCCAATGTTCGAGGACCTTTCCAGGCTGAAACACCCCAACCTATTGCCTCTCTCCGGTTACTGCATTGCAGGTGCTGACACTCTACTGCCCCAACCTATTGCCTCACTCTAATCTCTGAATTTTTGACCTACCGTATTAATGAAACTCACGGGTTTTAATGCTCGACGCTGTTTTTTTGATTTTTTTGAAAATTGAACGTCAGTTTGCTATGATTGCATATAATCGAGATTCGTGTCCTGGTTTTGACGGTCTCAGATTGCGGTTTGAATTTTTTTTTGTTTTTAATTTTCAGGGAAAGAGAAGCTGGTTCTCTACGAGTTCATGCCCAACGGCGACTTGCAGAGGTGGCTTCACGAGCTCCCAACCGGCGAGCCCAACGTGGAAGACTGGAGCGGCGACACGTGGGAACACAGCATCCTCAGTGGGTCCCATTTATCGTCGCCGGAAAAGAAGGGTTGGCGCACGCGCCACCGCATCGCCGTGGGCATAGCTCGTGGGCTGGCGTATCTCCACCACGCGGGTTCGAGACCCGTGGTGCACGGCCACCTGGTGTCTTCCAACGTTTTGCTGGCGGAGAACTTCGAGCCGCGGGTCGCTGATTTCGGGCTGAGGGATTTCGGGCGGCGGCGCACCGTCGAGCGGGAAATGTGCAGTAGTCCTGAAGCGGACGTTTACTGCTTCGGGGTGGTTCTGATGGAGCTGCTTACGGGTCGACCCGGTGCGGCGGAGACCGTGGTATGGGTTAGGAGGTTGGTGAGGGAAGGACAGGGCGTGAAGGCGTTGGACCCGAGGCTGAGAATCGGCGGGTCGGATGAGGGCGAGATGGCCGAGAGCCTCCGGGTTGGCTACTTGTGTACGGCCGAGTCACCGGGCAAAAGGCCCACCATGCAACAGGTCCTTGGTTTGCTCAAAGACATCCATCCCCAAGCTGCACTTTCATAAGAGGCGCGTGGAGTTTGTTATTTTTGCCCTTGCTTTTGTGTTGGGCCTGCCCTTTAACAATGGAACGGGGCAGTGCCTTTCACGCGACCTCTTGTCGCGTGAAATGGCTTTTGAATTTTCTTTCTTGATTTTTTTTTTAACTTTTGATTTTTTTAAACTACACTATACCACCATGTTTTGTTGTCTCTATGCTCACGGATTTCTTATGTTCTGTTTGATTCTGTGAATTCTAATGTACAGGACAAAATATTAAAGAAATAAAAAAAAAGGAGCAAAATGACGTGGCGGGGTATGGGAAGGAATGGGGATAGTGGAATAGAAGTAGAGGTTTAGGTAGGCAGAGCCGCATAGAGACCATAGAATCCCACTAATTTTTTGTCCCTTCTCAACGCCTGATTATCATTCATTCTTTATCTCTTTTATTTTTATATGTTTTTTTTTTCTTTTTCTTTCCTTCTTCTTTTATGTTTTGTTTTTTCTTTTCAAGTTTCTTTTTGTTTCTATTGTGTGCTTTATTCCTCCAGTCTTTCCCTTTTTATTTTTATTTTTACCTTTTAGGGATTCTTTCTTCCTTTAAAATATTTCATGGATTGATTTAAAGTAAATCAGTAATGCAGGCTAACGATTAATATGGTATTTTGGAATTTGGACGACATACTTGTTGAGTGTGTCGGTCAAATTTGTAGGCTATTTTTGTCTCTGCCCCTGTAGTCAACATTCATTTTGGTTCCATATATTTTCCACTATAATATTGGAATTTTGTTTGGAAATTTGTCATTTCAAATTGTTAATTGCTTTTAACAATGTATATACAATATGATGTTTCAATGAATTCTTTCAACTCTGCAATCAATAGGAGAAAAGCTACATCTCTTTTTCTGTATATTTTATATTTTTAGTTTCATCAGGAGACTTATTTTACATGAATTTTATATCAATAAACTTATCTCCCTGTGTCTTTTTCACGTTTAATTGGTTTCCACAACGTTTATAAATATTTCATGGACAACTCATTTTTCACTATATAAAAACTGTAAAGCTATATATATAGCTAGTGCCTACTGCCTAGTGAGAGGTGGAGAGTGTATTGAGGTCGTTGTCCAAGTGAATGTGGGAAGGCTTAAAGGTGGTCAATCCGAGTCTGAAGCACAGGTAAAAACTAAAAAGCTTTGGGTGATTAATGATGGAAAATCGGTGTCTAATATATGCGAACGAATCATTGAAGGTGACACTTCTAAAGTTGAGTTGGAAGTCCATGCAACGCGTAATCAAAGATGTTGAACAAAAAGCAAAAGAGATAATCCATTGAGTGATATATCAGACTCACACTCCATATTCTAAAGCAGATTGCGATGGATCTATAAAGAGAAAGCTCCCAAGATTCCGTGCATATCTGGGACTTTTAAAATTTCCTGTTTCAAATACCCATTCCATAGGAGAATTTATACGGCAAAACTTTCTTATTTCTTATTTGGAAGTTTAATTGAAACTACTGATCATCATTCGTTATTAATTTAAATGTTATTTATTATAAAAAATATTATTTGTTATAGAAAATAATGTTATTCATTATAAATTAAAATTTACACATTATAGATTAATTATTAATCGCTGTAATAATATTATTAATGATTAATTTTAACTGCAGTCTTTGAAATTTTACTTAAATTAAATTAAATTTTTTAAATTTATGACAACATATCATGGGTGCTTGCAGGGTTGCAGATATATTGTCATAAATTTAAAAAACTAAATTTGATTTAAGCTAAATTTTAGAAGCTCTAATTGAAATTAACCATATCATTTATAATAAAAAAATATTATTTATTATAGATAAATGTTATTTACTATAGATAAAATATTATTTAAAAAAAATTCTTATATATCCATAAAACAGTTTGGAATTTTACTATAGTTTAACCCATTCCATATATATCCATCTATCTATAAAATCTACCTAAACTATACAAATTCATTTCTACCCAATATATATATATATATATATATGGATTTCAACTGAATATTTGGTAGTAAGAAAAATTAGAGATTGACTTGATGAGCTAAAACACGGGATTATTTAGAGTATCTCCAATGGAATGTGAATTACTAAAATTAACATGCCATATAAGTAAATATAGACATTGTTTTGAAAAAATGCACTCCAATGGTAATGTCTAAAATGAATGTCAAGCTAATGTGGCCTAGACATTGTCAATGAGAATGTCTACTTCTGGAAGCTCTGTCAGACATTGTCAAGTTTTTTAAAAAGTAAAATTTACCTTAAAACTCTAATTTGTTTAAAAATTAAAAATACTTAATAAAATATATAATTAATTAATAACCATAAATAATATTTGTGTACATTACCATTGGAGAACAATTTTTAAATTGAATGTGCATTACGCCATATAAATTTAGACATTATCTATTTCTATGCCACATATATAGCAACCCACATTCACTATTGGAGATGCTCTTAATATGATTTGACTCATTGTAAGAACTATCGTTCTATAATTGTCAGGTACATATTTTGATACTGCGTTAATTGTTTATAAATTTTCATTTAGTATATATATATGTATAGTATGATTTGAAAGTTTTAGATTTTTCTTTGTAATTTTTATCATCAACAACATTGAGAAATGCATGCTAACAAAACTAGCTAAAAAATTATGGCTTGAGCAAATAAGTATTAACCTATTATATATGTATTTTTTAAATAGGAAAAAGAAAAGACAACGAAATGAAGAAAGAAAGAGGGCATGAAGATTTTACCTATGTATCATAATCTAATAGTAAAGATTAGCCTTGTTTTATATGCATTAAACAGGGACACTAATTAAAGTGACAAGTTCACTGTTTGCTTTACGTAAAAGGTCTTCCAATTCAATCTCTTGGCCCAATATGTATAAAAAGAACAAAAAAGTATTGGGCGGTTGGTGGTGTACTTTTTGGAAGCCAATTTAAAGAAATATAAATGTAAAAATAAAAGTAAAACAAGTTGCAATTGCGAGGTTGGTATTTAGTAATTAATGAACAAATTGCTTCTGGTCTATGTTAGGAATACCTGTTTACCAGATAATTTTGAATCTAAAAATTAGCTAGAAGTGTATTGGCAAAGCCTAAGATTTTCTTTGGATTCCGTGTTGTTATATATATATATAGACATACATACGAGAAAAGCGTGTTGTGTGTTGAGGAAGTGTTTGAAATTTAGATGGAATTTTGCAATCATTTCAGTGCGTATGAAAATGACTTCATGGAATTTACATCTAACGGATCAAATCATTTTCTTTAAAATTATATCGTTAAATTATATTCATAGTCAGTATCAAATTACGGTATATATGGACGGACTAGCGTTTGGTAGCTAGAGTTTGTATTTTAGCATTGTACTTTATTCTCTTAAACAGTAATGAATAATTAATCTTCGAAAGGCTAATTTTGAGAAAACCATCAAACATATTAAGGAAAAGGCTTGAACAAATAATTAAAATCAACAAATCTATGGGCTAATAATTAATAGATACCAAGTTAATTTAATGTTGATTAATTTGATAATTATGAGGGTTCGTTTAACAAGTGGATAAATTGTTTGAAGCACACGCAGCTTGGAGATGAAGTTGGCCATTGAGTAATCCAATGAAATGTATGGACCAGTACTAAGAAATATAATCTTTATTGGTAACCCTTTTGTTTTCCTGGACTCTTGTAACTTATGCACAAGACAAGAAGTTTCCCTACTTTTTTTCCTTTGGGTTTTTTCAGCATAGATTTTGGAGACTGTGCTTAGCAATATTGGACTGAAAAGAACATCGAAAGCTAGCTGTTTATACGGTCCCAATTCCAAAGTTCATTAGTTTTGTTCTTTGTAATATTGGCATTATTGCGAATTTGTTTGTAGGTTGTGTTCCTATCAATATGATTATTAATAGTATTAATTTTTTTTTAATTTTAATGGCATATATTTATTATTTAGGTTAAATGGATTGACATAATTAAAAAAATTATTATTTATTTTTATTATTTTTTACACTGTAATACTTATTTATTATTATTTTAAATATTTATTAATTAATTTAACTTATTTGTTTGTAATATGTATAATATGGATTAACTTATTAATAACTAAGTATTAAACATGTTGAAACTAATAAATTAATTAATTATTTTTTGAATTATATTATTATGTTATGATCAAAATTGTTATTTTTAATTATAATATTCGTTATTTGAAAACCTACAAAGTGATAAATGCTTCACAAAATTTTTTATTTTAATTTTTAAAGTGATAGTTATTGAAAGTTAGACAGAGACGCATGCTAAGAGAGAAAGAGAAGAAACACTTTTGTTTTTCATAATTGGTATTTCAGGGAGAGATGATTGAACTTTTTTGCTTTGTATTTTTTATCTTTTTTAAAGTTTTGGTTTTGGATAGGCCTGGTAATGTGTCGTGTTGAACCGTGTTTGTGTTCTATCGTGTTTGTATCGTATCAAATTTTGTTTACTCGAACCTAATCTGTTAAGTTTTCGTGTTTAACCGTATTTTTGTCGTATCATTTCGTGTTCGTGTCGTGTTTACTAGACATATACGTGAGTGTTTTATTTTTTTTATTTAAATTAATATATATTGTCAAATGATAAATCATTATCATTTATATCCATTAAGCCTAAATAAATATTCAAATGATATATTAAACATTTTAAAAAATATATATTAATATACTAAAATTNCAAAATATGCATTTCAATTATAAATTTAAAAATATTCAAAATATTATAAAATAAACTAAAATTAATTTAAAATTATTCAAAATATTATAAACCAAACTGAAATTGTATATCCAATATAAGTAATAAAAAAGATAGAATCTAAAATAAAATATTAATATATAAATAGATATAAAATTGTAATTTTTCAATGAAATAAAATATGAATTTTATAGTTTTTTAAAAAAAAATAATGTAAAAAGTTAACTATAATGAAATAATTAAATTAATATTTTTTTATCGTATTTATCGTGACCCATCGTATTAATGTGTGACACTGATATTTTATCGTTTCGAACCGTGTTATCGTATCCAATAAACTTTTCCAGGTCTAATTTTGGACAATTGTTTTAGAGATTTTAGTGCATTAGCTATATACGTCATGGCTCGTAAATGCGATCGATCTTGAACAATGTGTCAGCATGTGATTGGTTTGTATTTTAGAATTTAAGATCTATTTCACATAGCTTTTACTTATTGATATTGAGTGATTAGCTTTAAACTACATGGAACCATCTAATATTTTAAAAACATATCAAGAAAGAGGTTAAAGTGAAATAGAACACATCAGGTGCGATGACATTGACAGGTATGCTTTTCAGTTTGCAACCTTCCGACTTAAAAAGTGAGCCACGATGACATACATTTGTTTTGGAATTTTTATTTTTTTTTATTTATTTTACGTTTTTGTGATTTAGTAGTCTGTTTAAAGTATATTTTAGAACTTTTTCATTAGTATTTAAGATTTTTGCCATGAGCGTGACCGTTGCTCTCGCCGGAGTTTGCCATTCGGAGACTTGGCGGCGTCCAAACTTTGATACCAAACTTAATGTAGCAACAAATTGAAACTAACAACGGACGAATTCAGAAAGATTGCTGAATTCGATCAATGAGAAATGTTCATTAACCACAAACTTGAAAGCTTGAATTCTTACAAAAATGGCAACAACAATTAACTGACTTCCCACAAAGACGATGATCTTCTTTTAAAACCAAGACAAATAAATACTAAAACGCATGCCATTTTGAGAAACGGTATTGCTGACTCAATATGGAAACAAACAAAATACATTTAAATGAAAATTATGCCGCAAAACGACGCCATCCTAATTAAAAACAAAACACGTGCCAGCATGAAAGGCTTTGCTTGGAAACAGTCATATTTATTCAAAAGGTCTTCTTCTCCAACAGATCAAGTGAAAGAAAAAGAATGTTCAATATGCATTGATTTTGGCTAGAAATCCATAAAAATGTACAAAAGTGGTGTCCACTATAGTAAAACTTTATATATATGTAAAGTAAATAAATAAAAAATTAATGTAAAGTAAAATTATTTAAAAGAAAAAAAAAACGTATTTTGAATCATGTAGCAAAGAAAAAAGAAGAAGAAGAAGAATTTCTTCTAAAAAAAATGCAGAAGGAAAAAAATTAAATATGGGCCAAATAACGAACATGGGTTAGCTTCATGATTTGAAGCAGAGCCCAAATAACTAAAACTTTGGGTTCAGTTTGAAGGCTTTTAAAACGGCTCCAATTTAAGCCCCGAAGATTGCAAATTTTTTATTTATTTTTTCCCTCGTCGGCTTCGTCTATTTTCCCTCCTCGTCCTCCGCCACTGCCCTCGACTGTTAATTGGTACAATTGTTTCGAACACCTCCAGTTCCGAGCTTCGACAAGCTTTTCCCCCCTGAAGTTAGCAATTGAATTAGCGAATAGGCTCTTATCAAAACGTAGAACCTTCATCTTCATCTTAGTCCTGGTTTCGGTTGGATCCAGATCCCCAAACCCTAGCTCCCATGGCGTCGAGGAAGAAGCAGTCCGAGGGAATCGCTTTGCTTTCCATGTACAACGATGAGGAAGAAGACTATGAAATGGAGGGTTTCGACGAAGAGCGACGAGAACCGGCGGAGGACGACTATTCCATGGAGCCAAGAAGCGCGGAGGATGCTTCAATGATGGAAGCTGATAGAATGGTTTCTGGTGATTCGGATAATGGTGATAGCACGCCGCCAGTTGTTGAAGATGGGAATTTTTCGCCGGATAAGGGCTTCGGGCCTTCCACACCGCTACAATCGCAGCTTTCTTCTCAGTCTCCGCCTCCACCGCAACCGCAGCAGCAGTCCTTGTCTTCAGATAATTTGAGAAGAAGTACAGGAACGCTGACAATTGTGGATTATGGTAATGATGAAGTTGCAAT
The DNA here is from genome assembly GCA_003254975.1 of Ochetophila trinervis. Lineage (NCBI taxonomy): Eukaryota > Viridiplantae > Streptophyta > Magnoliopsida > Rosales > Rhamnaceae > Ochetophila > Ochetophila trinervis. The sequence continues at coordinate 174,819 of QANX01003018.1, read as the reverse complement.
GTCTCCCGAGCCTGAGGTGTTTTTCTTTCTGCTTATTTCTTTTTTACTATTATTTTTATTATCTTTGATAATGGTTGCTTATGTACATTAGTTGTTAGTTTGTTAAAAAAACATGAACTGATTAGGTTGCATTTGGTTTGCAATTTGATTTTTAACATGATTTACTGGATTTTGTTTTGTTGCTAATTTGATGGCAGGAGGGTGAAATAGAAGGAAGTGGCCGTGTTATGTTTGGTGTGCATCTTCAATCAGCTAATGGTAGGAATTATGCTTTTTCATTCAGCATATGCATTTGAACTAGTTCTAATTTATGTTTGCCCATCTTCACTTCTGTGTGGATGTCTCTGTTCCAATCCGGAAGACAATTCTTGAAATTTGTAAAGCAGAAGTTTTGAAATTGAAACTGGTTATCTTGAAGAAGTATGTCTTGATAGTTTTATGTGAATGATTGATGAGACTTGGTGTCTGGTCTATAAAATGCTTGTTTTTCCCCCCCTGGATGACAGCTGCAATCTGCTTTGTATAGGAGATTTTCCGATTGTTTAACTATATGTCATAGTTGTCAAGTACCCCGTTGAGTTTCATTACTCTATTTGATTTCTGTCTTCTGTTCTTAAAGGTGGATTTAAGGTTTTCATATTAAATTGAATTTGGACAAATATGCAATCAGCAATTTTCTTTTTAATGGCCATGATTTAAACAGCAAGATTAAATGGTGGAGAGGTTCTTTTCATTTTACAATTTATTCAATACACTTTCTAGTTTTGATCTTGGCCCTCCTTTGTATTCCCAACATTTTTCGAAATTGTTGGTTGCAGGTGACTTTCATGATAAAACACCTCCCGGAACAGTTCAGGTTCTAACATCTAGCAGTCAAGAAACTCCTCAATTATTTGATCCATCACATTCTGATACAGTGAACAATGATGTACATGATTCAGAGGGTGGAGATGCTACTGGGGATCTATTAGAAGAGCAAAAAGATGTTGATCCGCTAGATCAGTTTCTTCCACCACCACCAAAAGCCAAATGCTCAGAGGAGCTTCAGGTAAGTTCCTTACAAATGCAAGTCTGGTTTAAAAATTGAAGTTACAAGGTTCCAAAGTGGAAAAGGGTAGGGGGGTGGTCTTTGGTGATTTAGTCCTAACTGTTGTTTTGAAGCATTTTTTTTCTTTTTCAATTTTATATTTGTTCCTGTGTCATAAGTTTGTAAGTATTCATATTATACTCTTAAGTGCATGTATCTTAACCTGGTTTTTCTTTGCTGATTTAGTCCTAAAGGTTGTTTGAAGATCATATTGCATAAGTACTTATATGTGTTTTTGTGTCCAAAGGGTGTGAGTGACTTTGAACAAAAGCAAGTGTTACTTTTGACTTTTGAGTGTTATGTATTTGGTCTTATCTTGATATTCTGATATTCTGTTTTGCTTTTTCTAATGTTATTGCAGAGGAAAATTAATAAGTTTCTTGAATATAAGAAAGCTGGCAAAAGCTTCAATGCAGAAGTGCGCAATAGAAAGGACTATAGGAACCCAGACTTCCTGCTGCATGCAGTGAGGTATCAAGATATTGATCAAACAGGATCTTGCTTCAGTAAAGATGTATTTGACCCTCACGGATACGACAAAAGCGACTATTATGAAGAAATAGGTCATTGTTTATTTGTTTGAGTGTCATCTTAGTTGTTGTCTCTTTGTTGAATTTAGTATGGCCAGTCAAATTTAGATTATTTCTGCTTTTGATGTAGACAGAAGATTCAAGAAGTGATTCTGCAAAACCCTGCTGCTTTCTGGATTGTTGCTCTTTTTTTTAGTTGAACTTTTACCCTGCACGAGAAAATTATAGGATGCTTAGATAGATTAAAAGAGAGAGAAAGAAAATAAAAAGAGAAAGCCTCACTGCATGTACGATATGTTTTTGAATCTCTTGATCTCATCAATTTCTTTGTTGGGCGGATGATGACTTCATAAATTATCTGATTAAAATATATTCCTATTATTTTTTCTTGAATTGAACCCCTCTTCAATGCTATATTAGCAGAGGTTGATATGAGGCGTGAGATGGATAGGAAGGAACAAGAAAGGAAGAAGAATCAAAAAGTTGATTTTATTTCAGGAGGGTCCCAAGCTGGAATAGTTGCCACTGCACCCAAAATTAATGTGCCTATTCCAGGTTAGAAAAGAAAGAAAATGTTTAAATTCTATTTATAGTTTTGATTCTAAACCTACCTAATCCCAATTCTACAAATTTGTCACTTGAGCCAAGGCTTGACTATGTCACCTTATTCCACTGATCCAATGGGAGAAGATGGATCATATATTTTTTTATTTTCTTAAAATTTATACTGTTATGTTCTTATATCAAGTAAATTTCTAGGTCTTTCAGCTATGGCTGCTAGTGCTCTGCATTCTTTACCACCAAGTGCTGATTCCGTTGCCAGGGATAGTAGACAGAACAAGAAGTCAAAGTGGGATAAGGTATTTTATCTTATGCGTGTGGTACGGATATGTTTCCTGTGTTGTGAGGGATAATCAACAAAGTTTCCTTTTGTTTTGGTTTATCTTGTTTCAGGTTGATGGTGATAGAAGAAATCATCTTCCCTCTGGAGTACAGGATTCTATATCTTCTGCTGGAGCGCATGCAACTCTGTTATCCGCTGCTAATGCTGGTGCCGGATATATGGCTTTTGCGTAAGTTCTACTTAAGGATTTTGACATGGATTCTTGTTCATTGTTCTCTGATGTTTATTTCAATTCACATGTTTGGCTGGTTGTATTGATACTGAATATGATATTATTCTTCCTTTTCGAATTGCATTGCTGCTTTTGTTTTTAGGAAGGAAATTAACATAAATTTGGAAATTCACTGAAATAAGGCTAATCTACCTGAGGTATTTTGATACACTATCGAGGAGAATACTGACTATGCCATTTTTAGTTCATTTATCAAACTACCTGAAGCTTGTTAGCCTGTGGTAGGAAAGTTAAATCTGATTATGTTACTCTTTAAGTCTTTGATTCTTTTTTATTCCATTTATGGATTCATGTATGTTATTACTAATTTTTCTGTTGCATTACCTTAAGTTTTCCTATGGAATATGCAAAGGATTTAGTAGTAATTGAGAAATTAGAGTGAATGCTTGGGTCATATTTGCTGTAATAGTTGTAGTCAATAATAAAGTTGAATTGTTGTTACCAGTGATCCTTTAATTCTTTCTTTGGCAGGCAACAAAGACGAAGAGAAGCGGAAGAAAAAAGATCTAGTGAAAGGAAGTTGGAGAGACGATCTTAGCAATCTGTTGTAATCCTAATAGAGGATAACATGTATACAATTTTTGATATCTGAAATGGATAAGGTACCCCCAACCCCAAGTAACGAATTTTCCCCACTTAATTTAGAGATGATGCTTTAGGTTTGTCATTTTGTTATCATACATTATGTAAATAGTAAGGGTGAAAGTTTGTCTCATAATATAGCTGATTTTCAATACTAAACCAATATTTGTTGTCTATTTCATTACCAATTTTCTTTCTTCCATTTAAATTACTGCATTTTATTGCACTACTCACCTGTTATTAAAGTTCAGGACGTTGAATCAATGGGTTTATCTTGGGTCCGGAATTATAAATGAAGAATTATTAGAGAGTATTTAAGAAGTATTTTTTATGCAACACAAGAAGTTTTTTGCACATTCGTATCATATGCGAAGAGAACTGTAAACGCCGCATGCATATTATATTAAAGGGAAAGGTGAAGAATATATATATAGACATGCACACATTATATTGTAGCATAATTAGAATTCATCAAGTGGCAGACCTGCTTCCGCCATCTCGTACTTGATGTCTTCTTGTGGTTCAAAGCCCAAAGAAGTGTTTTTTTTTTTTTTTTTGGCTTTTTGGTAAGCACCAAGGCCAGAGAAGTTAATAAGCAGTGTATGGTGTGGGAACGAGACCTAATTTTAAACAACAAAAGAGTTTGACAACATAACTGGGGGATTGGAAGAAAGATTAGGGGGCGTGATCGTTAAAGTGGGAGTATGTAGATGAGTAGAATAGTATATGGCAACTAAATGAAATGGAAGTGGGGGCTTTTTGTGCATTAATGCAACCCAAATTACCAAAAAAATAAAAATAAAAATAAAAATGGAAGTGGGTTTGGGTTTGGGTTTGGGCAAGAAGACAAGCAGTGCAAAATGTTTGTCTTTATGTCATTTCTGCACCGACCCTACAATGCCTTGAGTAGTTGTACTAATTACCCAGTTACCCTACCAACAACAGAGTCAAGAGACAGTCCACGGACTCTCAATCTCATCTTCATCCAGCAAACTGTAAATTCTTATCACCAATCATTGGAAGGAGTAGATCAGCAGTGCTGGTCAATCTCTCTCTCTCTCTCTCTCTCTCTATATATATATATATATGGTCGTATAAATGGACCCAATGTTTCTGCTAATCTGTTGAAATTTGGTATTACAACCAACCGAGATTTATGAGCTAGTAGATGACTAGATGGTCCAAAGTTAAAGACAGCCGTGTTGAAAATAAGGAGAAATTTTTTATTATATATGTATATGATATGCTCTCCAGCTTTCCTTCTCCCTTTTCTACGTACCCCCACTACCCTACCATCCTATTCCCCTATTATTCTATTCATTAATAAAAGCTAGATTAATTTGTAAATAGTCCACATACAGAGAAAAAAAGAAAAAAAAAAAAGGTATAGTAATCCATTTTGGATTAAGTCAATAAAATCACCCCTTTTTACCACGCATATTCGCAGCATGACCCATTTCACCTTCTGCAGCCGAAAGGAATCCTCTTTGCAAAATGACCCTACCCTACCCCACACTCATATCCATCTCATACCCAACTAATGACTTGTTTGGCCATGGCTTGGCTTCCATTTTTTCTCGGATATACATATTGCATGGGGCATCTTTCATCTTTCAATTTTATATTAATATATTCTCAACCAGTCCTTTCATTCTCAGTCTCTAGTTTCATCGGTTGCTGATCAAAAAGCAGTTTTGGTCAGCGTCAAAGGAATCGATATCCAAGACCCTCGGACAAAATCATCGTCTTGGCCTCCACTCATTCTTTGTGTACCACCCCATCATCTATCTAATGTAATAATCGTTTTTTCTGTTCACTACCTCCCTCATCATAACCTCGCTTTATTTTGTTTTATTTATATGACTAATTAAGGATTCGATTCTTTTTAATTATGAAAGTTTGCAATTATATATAGGTAACTTTGTTCATTGTTTCTTTTAAGATTACTTCATCATGGTCATCATAGCTTTGCTACTTTTGTCTCCTCTTTAAATCTCCCAAAACATTTATATGGGTTAATTTCCAACTTTTCTTTTGGGGTCACTTCTTTATGTGCATATATATTTTTGTTATTCTGTGCGTGAAAGTTGAAACATATGCTTTTATGGACTTTTCAGTTCAGACGTGCAATTTCGAAGATAATGCTGCTACTCTGTACTGATGAATCAAGTAGCAAGCAAGGCCATTTAAAGCATGTATAACATCAGGAATCAGAAAAACAATTTTATTATTATTATTATTTTTTGTTGTTGATCTGCTTCTAAAATAAGTGATGTACATATGTAAATGGAGGTGAAAGTGGGTATGACATTTTTTTTACAAAAAAATTAAATTAAATTAAACATTAATAAAATTGTTCCTTTTAGGAATGTTACTCCATTGTTAAATTAAAATTAAGTTTTACCATCCTCTAGTTCATAACCTTCTAGTTTATTAAGTTTTAACAGAGAAATCAAAATTTTTTGAATCAAAAAAGATAATTGAATTTTAGTACCAGAAACTTTCGTGGTTTTTCAATTTAAACATTTGACTTTCAAAAATTGATATTTAGGCTTTTGGATTTACAATTTGTTGCATTTTGGGTCATATTTGACTTTTGACTAATAGATTCAATGCATTTTAATATCTTCAAATGTTAAATATTTGTACTAGTACTTTTAAAGTTGAAAAATGATACAATTTAATATAAATTATTTAATAAATACATAAGACAGTCGTTAAAACCAGTTAATCAAAAATAAAACAATGCTCAAATTGTAAATATCAAAAAACCTAAATCGCAATTATGAAAGCCGATATCCTAAATTGCGAAACCACAAAAGTTACTAAAATACAATACACCCAATTAAAATCCACCTACATATTTTGAGGAACATATATATGAAGTGTTTCATTCTGTATCTGAAGTACTTTTGGGATAATTTATTTTTTAAATATAAATCAAAAATTTTGAAACTTTGCAACAAGGCATTGTTATTAATTTCCAATACAGTAAACTATACAATGTAAATATCATAACCAAATTTTAGTATTTACATGACCTCTCCAATACAATTGTTAAAATGCCGAAACCAATTTTTGCATATGGCACTCCAATAAATAATGTTGAATATAGCATCATCTAATAGGAAAAAAAATCAAGTATTTTTGGTATGTGTATCAAATTTTCCGGACACAACCACGTAGACTCTACACGTAACATAGTTGTTTTGAAAAATTTAGAACTTTGAAATTTTGAAGCTTTCCTCCTCTAATGGAGGGTAAAAAGTAATGGAAAAGTTGTATTTTAGCAACGGAGATGCTCATCGCATGGTGTTTCTAATGTTTTAGGTAGAGATGTTGGAGAAAGAAAAAACCAACATTAGGCATCATTGTAGGCCCTTGAAGATATAGTTGTACTAATAATAGCCATATATATATATATATGTGTGTGTGTGTATAGTAGTTACGGCCATGCATGAACTATCTCAAAATCATATAACAACAAATGCTTATCAAGTCTAATCCATTGACTTTTTAATTATTTGGTAATTATCAATTTGTACGGTCGTTTTCTCCTTTTTTCTTCCCGCTCTTTTCATTCATTCTGGCGGGAAAATATTCACCCAAAAAAGCATCAAAATCTTTCCTTTTCAATTTCTTTTCGAACTAATTATAAATCTTATAAAAAATGGACATGCACGGTTTAGCACATTTCCTTTTTTTTTTTTTTTGGTAATAGGTTTAGCACACACATTTCCTTTAATTTCTAATTCTGATGTTGGCGAATGGCGATATTTATCTAGTTAATTTATTCATATTCTAGTTTCTATACGCTGGGTGTTTTGATTAAAAAATATTAAAAAAAAAAACTAGTACTAATCCGTCTTCTGGGTTTTATTTAGTAAATAACATTAGCTGGTTTTGTTTTGTGTGTTTTAATATGTATAATTTGAATTTTAAGACAATGACAAGTTACCGTTTGATTTAAAAAACAAAGAAACAGACAGTATCTTAAATATACTAAAATAAAGTGTGGCAGAATACGTAAATCCCCTTGGGTATGAAAATGCATATATAAAATAAACAATTTTTCTACAGTGGGAACGTGGTCCATCATTGGATGAGACACAGTTAATTGCAGTTCTTACAGATCAGATTAGTTATAATGAAATTATTTTCTATCAAATAGTAGAGAATTTTGCCCTATTGTAGCATTTTGTATAAATAAATATATACCTGTAGGATATTATATTGAAATTTTTTCTATGGAATCAAACAATTAAGATTCATAAGCTTTTAAAAAAAATTTATTTTTATTTTTTAAATTTTATAGTATTTAAAATTATTAAATTTTAAAAAATACAATTAAATGTGTTATAATATTTTAGTTATTTTGTTAATAAATTTATAATATTTAAAAATATTTAATTAAAAATTTTAAAAAATAAAAAAATTTGTTAAACTCTCAAACACATTTATTTATTTTATTGCAAATCTTGTTATATTGAGTCATAAATAAAATATCGTACAATTTTGGCAGAGAAAGAAGGAAAATAAATGGGTGGCAGAAGAGCTGCACGTATTGTATACATACAACCGGAAGGGGCTGCAATTTCCATGCAAAGCCTTGTCTTTGTAATGAAATAGAGACGTTGGCGCATCGTAACTGTTCTTTATACACGTGGGGGTCTACTCACCAGTCAGACTGTTCTAAAAAACTGCCTTTTTTTTTTTTTNTCTCTGTCTCTTTCTAAAAGCTTACAACTTTTATATAGGTATTATTAACTTTGGATATTAATAAATATTTTAAAAAAATTATATGATTTATCTTATCATTTTTATAATTGATTAAAATTATGTGGTATTTAATTAATAGTAGTAATAAAGAATGATATGGTAATATCATTTTGTGTAAAGTTTATTTTTTTTTGGTAAATTATTTTTTTTGGGTGAAAAGAATGCATTTAAGCCAAAAAAAAACCTCAGAGAGGATTACAAACTGAGGCAACCCAACTGATCAATGCAAGCCTGCCTGATCAAAAAATTCAGTTGGGATAAGATCTAAATTGCCAGCATCAAAACACGAGTTAAAATTGATGTTGGTAAATTCATGCAAACAAAGCTAGAGAAGAACAAATTATCCAAAAAAAAAAAAAGCTAGAGAAGAAAAAACATGTGAGTTAATATCACTTGCTAGTCAAATATGGTTTTAAATTTAATGCAATGACTGTTGTATAAACCAAATAAGGATAAAGCTTCACCTGCGGGTATGGAAAAGTGTAGCTCAGTGGTAAGAGTCAGTCAAACTTTTACACTGTTAGAATTGAAGTTTGAATCTTAGTAGAATTTGGACTCAAGTACTCGTCTCTGCTGCTACTGCACAAGAGGGAAAGAGATTTTAGCGACATGGCTCCCATCGCAGACTCTGATCAGGTTAAAAAAATACATGAGTCAGTCCATTCGCTAAATATTTTTTATATGTATGATCCCACTGCATATAAATCCTTTTTAATTAAAAAAATAATAATAAAGCTTCACAAAAAAGAAAAAAAAAAAGAAAAAAGGAGGATAAAGGCAACATAACGATGGAATCTAATGGGAATAAAAAGTCAAACGGACGGTGGAGATGATTTAGCCAAATTAAAGCAATTGGTATATACATGACATGGTATTTTTCACAAAGTTACTTTTATACTGATGAGAAAAAGCCAACTGCTTTTAAGGAAACAAATCATGACTCTGTAACACATAAGAAGAAAAACAAGAAAAGCTTCACTAAATTTAAACAACTAGGAGTTTGACCCTTTATTTATTGTTTTTCCATTTTTGGGTAACGAAAGTTTATTTTTGAAGCACAGAAGGAGAGCAGTTTGAGCTGTAAAAATTAATGACAAACATTGAGGGCAACGGTAACATCCAGTTTGGAATTGGAAGTTCCTTAGGGGGCAATTTGGGAATTTAAATAAAAGTTAACGGAACTTTTTTTTCTAGTGCGAATCAAAAAGCAGAGAGAAGAAGGAAGAAATAAAAACCAGAAAGCAAAGCGTATTAGTGGGCGGCAAGTTGCTTAATTTTCTCACTGCCTTTGTATTCTCAGCATTGAAGTCTCTATCTGACTATTTTTTTCTCTCTCATTTTTTGCTTTTGTGTTCCCATTGGCTTTCTCTTTTCTTTCTGCTTTTCATCTGCATTGGCTCTCTCTCTCGCTCTCTGAGAAGATCTCTTTCTCTATCTATCTTTTCTCCATTCTTTGGTCGATTTAGTAGATTACCCATTTGGATTTTTGTGGCAAAACAAAGGTTGTGAAGTGGGAATAATAAACCATGGCAGCTCCTAAACCAGAAGAGATAAGCCATCCACCATTGGACCAACTTCAAGGCTTAGAGTACTGTATTGACTCAAACCCATCTTGGGGTGCGTTCACTTATGCTCTTCTTTGCCATTCCAAGTTTCAGTTTTGATCGATTCCATTTTCTCAACCTGTTTCTGTTTTTCATGTGAAAGCAGGGGAGGCAATAGCTTTGGGTTTCCAGCACTACATTTTGGCTTTAGGAACTGCAGTAATGATCCCCTCGTTCCTTGTTCCTCTGATGGGTGGCACTGATGTGAGCTCATTCTCTTAATCAAACTATCTTTGTTAATTTCCATTGATCCTGAATTCTTAAATCGTCGAAAACTTTTTCTTTCAACTTGAGATTTGAATTTGGGTTGGTTCTCATTCTCTGTTTTTGGTTCTCAGTGCTGTGTTATTGGTAGCTGATCTGGGATTTAAATTTTTTGGTTGTATATCAGGGTGATAAAGTGAGAGTGGTACAAACTCTGCTTTTTGTGGAGGGAATTAATACACTTCTACAAACTCTATTTGGAACCCGATTACCAACTGTGATAGGAGGATCTTATGCATTCATGGTCCCAGTTATATCCATTCTTCATGATTCGTCATTGGCAAACATCGAGAATCCTCATGTTGTAAGTCCATTTTATTCTTTCTTCTATGCTTGCTTTCTGTCATTGTTAATGCGTTCAATTGATTTTCGTTTCCTTCATGACTCTTTTGCCATTTTGAACCGTTTCCCTTCCTTTGTATTGATAACAAAATATGTAGTTACAGACATTTTTCTGACAATCTGAAATCAGCTTGTGACAGGGATGCTCTTTTCTGTTTGCATCTTCCTGAGCCAGTAACTTATTGGTTCTCCGTTTTGGAATTGCATTCATAACAAGTTTCATTTAGTGGTTTACAGATTTTTAGTAATATGACTTGCTTGTATCTCTAATTATCTTATTCACATTTCTAGAGATTTCTCAACACCATGAGAGCAGTACAAGGTGCATTAATTGTGTCATCAAGCATACAAATTATCTTAGGATACAGCCAAATCTGGGCCATATGTTCCAGGTGAAAATTTTAACCAGGCATGAAGGACAAAAGACGACTTCTTCACTTGTTATTCAAGAGTAATTAAGAAAGTACCTTTAATTTTTTCATTACAGGTTCTTCAGCCCCCTTGGAATGGTTCCAGTTATTGCCTTGGCGGGTTTTGGCCTGTTTGATAGAGGTTTCCCAGTGGTATGGTAGATACTGTCATTTTGCATTTTGTTCAGTAAATTTTCTGAGAGACATAAAATTGTCATTTTTGGCTCTAAATCATTACTTTGAGTGACCTCGCTTGCTTCGCTGACTTTCAGGTCGGAAAGTGTGTAGAAATTGGCATCCCTATGTTCATCCTATTTGTGGTCTTCTCCCAGGTAGGTTTCTACTAGTCTTATGGTTGTTCAAGTAAAAAAGTTTGAAACAATTTCTCACTTTCTGTGTGTTTATTCTGCTGTGTACAGTACCTAAAGAACTTCCATGCAAGACAGCTACCGATACTAGAAAGATTTGCTCTCCTTATATCAATCACAGTGATATGGGCATATGCACACCTCTTGACAGCCAGTGGCGCATACAGACACCGGCCGGAGTTAACTCAACACAATTGCCGAACTGACAAGGCCAATCTCATTTCTTCTGCTCCATGGTCGGTAAACATAACTGGTGTCTATAATGCATGAAAAAAATGCTTTGATGGGCTAAAACATAATTGTGCACATTACAAAGAACATAAATATCTTTATGGAGCTAGATATACATATTAAACTACTTTCTACCAGCTTGAGCTTTTAGGATGGGTGGTAATTTAACATGCGATCAATGGTAGACTTTTAGGTTCAAGTCACACTATCACCCCATTTAAAAGAATTTTCACTTGTAAGGACCAAAGTGGCCTGCTTGAGCTTTTAGGATGGGTGGTAATTTAACATGCGATCAATGGTAGACTTTTAGGTTCAAGTCACACTATCACCCCATTTAAAAGAATTTTCACTTGTAAGGACCAAAGTGGCCTACAAGTGAGAGGCAATGTTAGATATAGATAGATATACAAATTAAATATATTTCCTAACAACTTAAGTTCTTAGGATTAGTGATTATTTAACACATTAGTACTCTGAAAATAATAACAAAGTTTTCTCCACAAACAGGATAAAGATCCCATACCCTCTTCAGTGGGGTGCACCTACATTTAATGCGGGTCATGCTTTTGGAATGATGGCTGCTGTTCTAGTCTCATTGATTGAGGTACATGACTCACGATTGAGTTCTTGGTAAAAAAGAGAATTCACCATTCAGAATGTAACTAATGCTTTCTATCGACAGTCAACTGGGGCATACAAAGCTGCATCACGTCTAGCAAGTGCCACACCGCCACCGGCTCATGTTCTTAGCCGTGGTATTGGCTGGCAGGGAATTGGAATCCTACTCAATGGACTATTTGGGACATTAACTGGGTCATCAGTCTCTGTGTAAGTACTAGCGCTTATTGCTCTCAATTTCACATTTAATGCAAATGGGGGACTTAACTTTTTTAAGAAATGCAGAGAAAATGTGGGGCTTCTTGGAAGTACTCGTGTTGGAAGCCGCCGGGTTATTCAAATCTCAGCCGGTTTTATGATATTCTTCTCAATATTGGGTGAGTCATGCATAAAAGACATGTCCAACTGCAAAGATTGGTAACTTTGTTTGTATTACTGATATGACTTTATGACCTATGGCAGGAAAATTTGGAGCTTTGTTTGCATCAATTCCTTTCACCATATTTGCTGCTGCATATTGCGTTTTGTTTGGTCTTGTTGGTGAGCATCTTTTTTCTTTTTGTTGTCTGTTTTTGGATTTGCTCTTTTTATTAGCTAGCACCACTTCTCTACTTTTGTTTCCATCTGATTGAGAATTTATTATTATTGCTTTTCAGGTTCCGTGGGGCTATCATTTTTGCAATTCACAAACATGAACTCAATGAGGAACCTCTTCATCACTGGTGTAGCACTCTTCCTAGGTTTGTCTGTCCCTGGATACTTCAGGGAATACACTGCCAGGGCAACTCATGGCCCTGCTCACACCAGTGCTGGATGGGTGAGTATTTCTATCTCCTTCAGTTTTGCATTATTATTATTATTATTATTTTTCTTGAAAGTAAGTTATATTAAAAAGTGCAATTTTTTTTTAACAAATTTATGTTATGTTTTTGAGGTGCGCAGTTCAATGATTTTCTTAATACCATCTTCTTCTCATCCCCTACGGTGGCATTGATGGTGGCGGTTTTCTTAGACAACACACTTGATTACAAAGACAGTGCCAGAGACAGAGGAATGCCATGGTGGGTGAAATTCCGAACATTCAAAGGAGACAGCCGGAATGAAGAGTTTTACACCCTCCCTTTCAACCTCAACCGATTCTTCCCTCCATCTTGAAAAGGTCTTTTTGGCAATTAATTAAGTACCAAAGAGAGATGGTTTAGAGGAAAAGCATCATTTCCAGATAGGGAAAAAAGGAGGGGATGGATCAATGATGATGATTGATGAAGAGAGTTGAGAGATAAGACTCCTTGCACGACTGATACTACTTGTGCAACAACTGCATGGGAAGAAAACAGCACTGAAAAGCTTCCATCTTTTTCTTTTATATATATTTGACTCGGATTATTCGGGTTTAATCCAATAAATTTATTTGTTTGTCCATTCCTTCTTTTAGTTTTATTCAATAGATACAAATTCACTATACCCCTAAGTCTCTACTCAAATTCTAATTGTGGTTGTCCTACCATTTTATTTTTTGCTGCCCCCTTTTCTGCCACAAGTTTTTAATATCATACCCAGAAACCACACAACAAGAGTACAGTTTGTCAAAGCTACAATGTTCATGCAATGTGAGTTCATCTGTATTGCAAAGCATCAAAATGTGGTTCATGCAATGTGAGTTCATCTGTATTGCAAAGCATCAAAATGCAGAGAATGATAAAATGTGAGCAACATTTGATTATTGCTATGAATTTACCATTATTATTGAATATCCAATTAATCAAAATGATTTTACACATTAAAAGTAAATTTTCTTGCTTTTTATTTCCCCCTTTTTCTCTGTGACCCTGAAACCTGCAAATTATTCCTAAACAATATACTAAAAAGCAAACAGCTATAAATACATTCTTGCTTTTGAAGAAAGTAAAAAAAATAAAAAAAAATAAAAATATGAGTTGAAAACAGTGGGACACGTTTAATCTGCTTAGAATATGATGAGTGCGACCCATTAAAGGGGGATTGAGTATGAAGGAAATGTACTTAATGGAATTTGCACATGCATTCTGCGCACCTTGGCTGTCGATAAATGCTTCTACCAGAACCCCTAACACGAATTCTCTGACCTTCCTCGATCATCTTTTTGACTCTGTCTTCAAAACTGTTCCATTCAATGGTGCTATTATCTGACAAAATTTGTGCTAGCCTCTTCTTGTTAGGCCTCAAACTAGGAGCATGACTGTCTCCGTAGTATGTTCGATAACCAGACACCAACGACGATAATTGGCTCCCAGAATCAGTCATTGCAAAAACATCAGCACTTGCACATGCTATGAAATCCAGTGCTGCTAACTGAGAAGAGAAGTTTCTGAAAGGTGCAAGTTCAGCTGGTGTGAGGAGAGATTCCTTGGTGACCAAGTTAGGATAGAGGGTGGTGAAGGATTGAAATCTGGATTTTCCACCATATATATGAGAACCAGCTAGATAAATGTATGTTCCACGCTTAAAACCAAGACCAGCTAGAACAAGTGCTGCTTCTTCCGGTGTCAATGGACACCTTCCCAACTTCCTCAACTCTGTTGGAGAAACAGGCCTGTCAAAATGTTGATGATGTCAGAAATAAATATATGTCATAACTAAAACGTGTTCGACATATGTAAGAGATAATGCAGGTAATTCACACTTGGACTTCTTCAAACGCTCAATGAGCAGAGGAAAATGGATTTCTCTGTAGGTCTGAAGTTCCTTTTTCTCGGTGTTGCCACCTCCAAAGTCACAAAGGGAGTAGGCAACCATGTCAACTTCAAATCTCAGGTGTAGAGCAAGATATTTGGATGGGCCTTTTGCAACATCTTGATTTTTGGGGGAAAACTTGGGCGTGTACTTTCCAAGTAGTTGTTCATCCAACATGCTCTGTGCTGCATCATATTTTCTTATCCTTCTAACTAGCAGTGAACCGACTTGTTGAATTTTTGGCATATACTTTAAAGCATGAAAATTACACTTGCATCTCATTCTCTGCAATTAGTAAAAAGAAATATATTCAATTGTAACAAAAAATCAATCCAAACTTCTAACTAAAAACTGAGATACTTATTTGCCATGTCTACCCTGAAATGGTCAAATGAGAACCTGAAGCTCAAAAGGCAAAGGATCAAAGCCAAGCCGATTTCCAAATCCCAGGAAGTGAACAACTCTGTTCTTCAAGAGGATAGGTAGTACTATTCTTATATAATCAGCCGGCTTTGCCTCTTTCACAATATCAGAATCAGTAATCTGGAAAAATAAGTTATTAGGCTTACAAAAAATTTCTCAAGAAAGTTTACCTTAATCATACAAAATAAGGTATAAACTAGGACAGTGGCACATACAAGACTACCAATTGCTTCAATGTCCAACGATTTCAAATCAGGAGGGAGTTCCTTAACAATATTGATTTCATCCTTCATAATATCCATAAAGTATGTCTCTTGGTAAATATCACCAAATTGGCTGTAAGTTCATTATGTAAAAGTAAAACACTGAGTACTCAGTTAAAGAACATTGAATGCATCGATGAACAATTAGAGAAAATAAAACAAAATTACCATTTCTTATTTACTAAACTAAGACAATAATAAGAAAATATAAAACTACTTGAATGGGTCAGGATGTCAGGATAAGAACCTAGGATCCTTCCATACGTTGCTGTAAAGAAATCTTGGCAGAACAAGAGTTGCATTAAGAAGTGATGCCACAGCGACAGCGTTACAAATCTGCAGGTTATAATAACCTGGTCAACCCATTAGTGAACGTGGTAAGAGATAATCGAATCATTAAGAGAATATACTATTGAATAAGTACTGCGGACACAATTAGGTGCAGTGGAGCAGCATATTAATATGAAAAGTAAAATCAACAAAAAGTTGAATCTCTCAAGTTAAGCTTCCATTTTCAACTTTTATATCAACAAAAGTGAAGTTCTTAACTTTGTTCCTGTATGAATGTAAACCATAAATGAATACATAGACATAGTATATTTGATTTTGACATTTCATTTATACTATCTGTCTCACCAAATAGCATAACAGAATCTAGTTCAGAAGCTTTCAACTAAGTAGTAAATTGTTCTTAGAAAGTCACCGACAGACTCGAGCATACACTACTGTCCTTTAATTCATTTTTGTGCTTCAGTGCTTCACAATATATAGGAAATAGCAAACTCAAGGTAACTTGAATACTCACAGCAACTCGTTGTTGATTGAGACCACCATTTGCACTGACTAATATGTAGCCATTACTTTGATCATGTCTCCCTGTCCCAGGAACATAAACTAAATTACTTAACTTACGGGATAGGAGATTGAGATATGGAAATATGTGATATTCAAACTTGATAGCAAAACTATTAGTTCTCTCAGAAACTGCTACTCTCAAGACAAAATTATTTTGCATTATATTACTCATAAAGTAAAAGGTCAAGTAATGATCATATACCTAGACTTGTAGAAAGTTTTCTATCCGCACAAGGTTTCCATATAGTTGCCTGCTCGTATGGTTCTTCCCAGAAATTTGACGACTCTTGCTTAAACTCTTTCTAAAAAAGTTTCCAAATTTGAAATTTTACAAAGAAAAACGAAGCATTTAATCACCTAATTTTACAAACCTAATTGAAAAAAATTGCTACAATTGAAAAGTCAAGAAGCAAACCTCTGCAAGAGCACTAGAAGCCAAGTTAAGAAGCCGATCATACATATGTACTTGTGATTTTTCCCTTTCAATGTAGGTGTCCCTGCCATCTTGCTTTGGACAAAAGAGCAGTAGATTGATATCTCAAGTAATCACTATCAATCAATATTACTTTTCATAAATTGCAGCTAATAATTATCTACAATTCTATATGGGAAAAATGTTTGCCACATAGTAATTTCTATGTATGTGATGTAGATCACTCCAAAAGTGTCAATTATCATGCCCAAAGCAGCCAAAAATCCCGAGCCTCCAGGAAATAAAGATGATGGCATACTCACATACAAAAGTTCAAGTCCTGAAAATAAGAAACTAATATAGCAATAGACAGATGGCAGGGAACTATAAAAACATAAAAGACCTGCCTTGTAGTATATGCAAACAAATGATGATAAATTGTATTTACTAGTGAACATGAAATGATGAATTATATCGAACTACAAGCCAGTACCCCTGAAATATACTTTAACAGCCCCCATTCATGTGTATTTAATCCCAACACATGAAGGAGGAAATAATTTTGAAAACTAGCACTATCACATATTGGACTCAGGACCTGCAGATACCATATTGAACCACAACTACTGCTCTCATAAGTTCGAACTTGTGATAAATGGACTAGAATTGAGTTATATATACTTTAGCAAATTAATTTGAACTAACCATAAGGATTGCAGTCTGACCTAATATCTCAATCAAAATAATGAATACAACATTGACTAAAGGATAAAAAAGTGAAGAAATGAGACAATAAATTTGAATTTATAAACAGAACATACAATATGGCAGTAGAAATTATATAACCATAGTTGTTCATAAATGTACCTTAAGCCCACTTGGTATATTAGGAACTGAACTAGTCTCAAAACTTGTTGAATCAAAAATAGAAACCATAAGAGAATCAAGCAGGAAAAGGAAACCCATCAACCCAAACATGAAAAAAATCGATTTCACATGCTTTCGAAGCCATATATGCTTTTTTCCTACACAGCTCGCCTTACAAGTAGTATATTTTGCATTGTCATTTTTCCTAACATGAGGTAACACCATCTTGGAATTCCAATGGTTATCTCCCCCTGACATTCTCCTACCAATAGAAGGATCATTGCCATTTTCTGAAGATCTAATCTGATACTCTTTCACCCTTAACGATAAGTCATCGTCCAGTGGCTCTGGATGTGGACTTCTTGGGGAATTTTTCTTTCCCATTATGCTATTTTTATGCAATAAAGCTTCAAGAAGCAGCAGAGATGGTCACCATCTCCTACTTACAAAAATGGCTAAGAAAAGATTGCCATAACAAACCCAATAGCAGAACTAAACTTTTAAAACAACAGTAGAAAGTAATTCTAAGATCCTGAAACAATCATCCATTTCTATGATTCCCACCATCTAAACCTGACCTGCCAACCCATTATAGACACATATGAAGCAAATTCATGTTTGGTGTGGCAAAAAATTGAGACCCAAAAAAATAAAGAAGAAAAAAGTTGATAGAAGAAGAACATCCAAATATAAATTCAAAGTGAAGCTATGAAGCAGTTGAAAGTGGAACATTCAAGTGGATGAGTGATTTGTAAGCGAAAACTGAAAACTCAACGATACTTTACAAACTAACCTTATAGAACAAGAATCTTATGTGGAACAACTACACCGCACCTAACAGAACAAACTTCGGGTGTGTGCTTTCCTGGGTTTTCGTTTGAGTTCAAATGTTCAAAAAAAAAGCACCAGATGACGAAAATTCAATTACTTATTGGTGCAAAGTTGGAGTTTTTATAATTTGTTAGATATGGCGGGCCTTTTAAACCACGTAAAGGTATTATTTTTAAAATAAAATATAAAAACTGTGTTGGGTTGGGAACTTGGGATCGTGACTGTGTTAGAATGTAGAAGTTGCTGATCTGGACGTTTAATTTCTTTGGTCATATTAGATTGCCACAAAATTTACCGATAATTACCATGTGTCCCAAATTTCATGGGAGATTGAATGCCAAAAATACAAATTCCATAAATTACACATTCTTGGAGTATACAGAAGAAATGGATTGCTGAAATATAAAGAAAATCTTAGCATTTGAAGCCTATAATTCAAACTAAGTGGGCTGTTTACATTGGTAATTTTGGATCAGCAAACGATGCACATAACCCTGTCTGTGCCAAGCAAATTACCCAATCCAGATCACTCCATCTGAGTCATGTCATGTGTGCCAAATATAGCATCTATAGAACAAGCCCTTTTTGTGGAACTTGCCCAAACTTCCAAAGTTTCGATGTAATCTGGTTTTTATATAGCAGCAGAGAAAGGCATGGTGGCAGGATGAATAAGGTGAATTTATTTATCAGAAAATTAAAATTGTTAACTGTTTGCGTAGATTAGATATTGAAATGATGCATGGAAAGTATTATTCAATTCTCGCATTCATATTAATAGTTGAGTTACTTTACAGCATGCTCTATCCTTATACTGGTTCACCTCCCTCAAACCTCTTTCATAAGCTTTATTTTGATCTTGTTTAGTGCGACCCCAACATCTTTCATGGTCGGCCTCTCTTCTGGTGACAATGCACAACATGCTAGAGCCAATTCCATTACAGAGCATAAACAATCCTTCTCCATGGTACAGTGTTCTTGATTTGTACTGAGCAATTTGGAATCTATAACTTCAGTTATTGCATGTGGAACTGAATTTGCAACCCATTGCTTTAAATTCACCTCTTCAGCAAACATCTTGTCCATCGGCTGCTTTCTCGTGAAAGTTTCCATAACCATGATACCATAGCTATACACATCTCCTTTTCTTGAAACTATACCTTCCAATCCATACTCTGCATGAGAGGGAAAAAAATAAAAATAAAAAATATATATATATGTTCATTTCGTAAAGATTATATATGTGTTTAGGTTCTTATATTTGAAAGAAAAAACTGACTAAAACATGTAAATTGAGAACATCACCTGGAGCTATATATCCAATTGTGGCTAAGGTCATGGTTTGAGTCATAGAATCTCCACCACCTAGGAGTCTTGAAATGCCAAAATCAGCAACATGTGCAACCATATCTTCATCGAGCAGTATGTTGCTGGGTTTTATGTCACAATGAACAATGGGTATTGAATAACCATGATGAAGATACTCTAATGCCCATGCAACATCTATCATTATATTCAACCTTTGCAGGATATTCAAGCTACAGCTTTTGGAATATAACCACTTCTCAAGACTCCCATTAGGCATGTAGTCCAGTACTATGGCTTTAAAATCAACTTTGTTACTACAGCTGCAAATGATGCTAATAAGGTTTCGATGACGAATATTGCATAATACTTCACATTCAGCTTCAAAATTCTTAGAAGCCTCTTCTTGCTCCAAATTGAAAACCTTTATTGCAACAACCATGCCATCTGAAAGTGTTCCTTTATATACAGAACCAAAACTTCCAATCCCGAGCAAATTACTTTTGTTGAATCCATTTGTGGCCCTTAACATTTCTTGGTAGGAGACCCTTCTCCATGCTGCTGGTGATAAAATGGCAGTTTCCTTTGGAATTTTAAAGTTCCTTCTTCTGCACAGAATGAAGATGATAAATACCAGAGCCACTAGGAGTATTGTTGAGAAGATGGCAGGTAGAATATATTTTACTACTAATGCACTAGCTTTCCATGATTGTTGATGCCTAGGAGCTTTGCATTTTGGAACCTGTAGTCTAGGAGCACCACATAGAGCTTTATTAGCCATGAATGATTGAGCAAAGAAATTATCAAAAGGTCCGCCAGACGGTATTTCTCCTTGTAACTGGTTAAAAGATAAATCAAGATGCTTTAGATGCAAGAGTTTCTCTAATGCCTTTGGAATCTCTCCAGATAGATTGTTTTTGGACAAGTCCAAACTTTCCATGCTTAACGAGTTTCCAAGTGCGTCTGGAATTGAACCTTCCAATTTGTTATTTGCCAAAAAAAGACTCACTAAATCTTGAAGGCCTCCAATGCTACTCGGGATATTTCCTGATAGTTGATTATTTGATAAATCTATATCTGTCACAACCTTCAACTTTCCAATATCCTCTGGTAGCAATCCAGAAAGAGAATTTGAAGAGAGGTTTATATGCAAGATATATGAAAGGTCCCAAAAATTGGTTGGTATTGTTGAAACAAATTGATTGGAGGCTAATGATAGAGTTCTTAAGGTAGCAAGATTGTCCAAACACGAAGGGATTGTTCCGAACAGCTGATTGTTACCTAAAAATAAGTCATACAGGTTCTTTCCTTGACAAAGTTCAGATGGAATGAACCCTTGCAATTTGTTGTCATTGAGATACAAACCTTGGAGCTTTTCTAATCTTCCCACTGAAGTTGGAATTCGTCCACTCAATCCGTTATGTGATAAGTTTAGAGATATCAAGCTACTGAAGTTGCCTATTTCCTCAGGAATGTAACCCCACAATTTGCAATTGCCCATATCGAAATATTGCAGTGATTTAGAGAGATTCCCAAAGGAAAAAGGAGCATTCAGTCGGATATTTAGAGGATTATCTGATAGATGCAGTCTTCTCAAACCTTTGAAATTAGCTAAAGAGGAGATTATACCCAACTCAGAAGTTGTAGTATCCATGGTCAAGTTGTTAGCCATCAAGGTAAGCCACTGGAGGTTTCTCAAAGTGGTGAGTGAGTTAGGAATACATCCAGAAAATGAGTTATGATCCATGTCTATGAAGCTAAGTTTAGAAGTATTGGAGATGGAACTGGGAATTATTCCAAAGAGATTATTGATTGACAAATAAAACTCCTCTAGATTTGGAACCCCAAGGCCCATGTTGGATGGAAGTCTACCAGAGAACATATTCTCAGTGAGCGAAATTTTTTTTATTGTGGAGCTGTTGAAGATTGTAAATGGGATGAGGCCATTAAGTTTGTTCACTGGGAGTGACAAGACCTCTAGATTATGAAGATCACCAATCTCATTTGGTACTGTTCCTGCTCTCCAACAATATTTATATAATTAATTAAAGTTGTTTTCAAAAAGTTTATTTTCTTTTGTATTTTTAATTTATGATAGTGCCATAGGATGTGCTTATACATACCTGTCAAATTGTTCGAGCCAAGAAAAATTTGTGTAAGTTGCGTCAGATTTCCAATATCTTTTGGTATTCTTCCATAAAAATTGTTAACCGACATTGATAATGTAAGAAGCTGTCTGCATTGCCATAATTTGGATGGAATATGACCAGAAAGCTGATTGATAGATAAATATAGTCCTCGAATGCTAGGAAGATGTTCGCATATATTATCGGGTAGGCTACCATTTAGGCTATTTCCTGTAAACCCTATAGCAGTGAGAGAAGACATGTTGAAGACGACTATAGGAATGGACCCTTTAAGGGCATTGAATTGTACAGACAACTCTTCTAGGAGCTGTAAATAAGTGATCTCCTTTGGAATTTCTATAGAAATTAATGAACATTTACAACAATCAGATCCAAATTAAAAATTAAACGCAAAGCAAAAAAATAAATGAAAAGAAAAAAAGAGAGTATAAGATCCAAAATGTACCATCGAAATTGTTATGGTCAAGATACAACAGCTTCACCATTGTCAGGTTTCCAATTCTTTTTGGTATGCTTCCTGAGAAATATTATGCATAAAAGAAGAGGAAAACAAAACAAAACATTACTCTATTATTGGTTCTTCTTTTTTTTTTTTTTATAATAATCAGAGTATAATCTGTTAGAATGTGTGTGTGAGTATAGTCAAACAAGGCTAAAAGTCAACTAATTAAGAAGAGTCTTCGAAATGGCTAATTGATACCTGAAAGCTGGTTATTGTTGAGATTAATAGTATCCAGTGAAGATAAGTTGAAAATAGAGTTTGGTATGGGACCTGAAAACTTATTACCATACAAAAGCAAGCTTTGAAGTTTAGGCAAGGACCCCAACCATGATGGAATCTCTTCTTGGAAGTTGTTGTATCCCAAGCTTATTAACTTGAGACGACGCAAACCAGCTAGTTCACCTGGCAAGCTGCCATGAAAGCTGTTGTTTCTGAAGCGCAGCTCGACAAGGAATGTGAGGTTTCCAAGATGTGGAGGAATGGTTCCAGTCAGACCCATGTAAGAAAGATCTAAGACTGTTACTCTCAGGTGACTTGTGCCGCAAGTAACACCGATCCAGTCGCATACAGAGTCAATGACAGACCAGTTGCTTGCCAAGACGTTATGTGGATCATTTGTGATATGGGATTTGAAGGCCAGAAGGCTACTTTGGTCTGTGGTAATATTGGTTTGATCATGAGCTGCCATGTAATTCTTCAACAAGAAGATGATAGACAAAAGGAAAAAACGACTTCTATCCATTGAGCAGTGCCTCTGGAGTTGGAGAAGATGGGGAGTAGAGAGTTTGTGCTTCAATGTTGAGTGGCTTTTTTATGAAATAGAATCATATAATATAAGGTTGTCTTAATCTGATTAGAAACTAGTCTAGTTCTGTCCCTTGATACTGTACTAGAGGCAAATTGACTTTACACATTATTTAATTAATCAAATATCACATTCATTAACATTGACTTCCCTAACGATTGGGATTTACATTTGAAAATCATATAGAAATGCTTTTTTTGTCTATATATTAATAGAATCTTATATAAGTACTATAGCAAATTTTATTTTTACAAAAAGTGTCTTCGATTGGAGACAATGAAAGGAAATGAAGAAGTATACTAAGAAAAGAAAATTAATACAAATAAGCTTACCCCTCCCTTGTTTACTTGGCCTACACAGCTTTCAGAAAATTTGATTTTGATTTTATTTGAGTGTGAGAGACGACATTCTCCATATTCATCCTCGCTACTGGTGGCATTGCACAACAAGCTAGAGCCACTTCCATTATATAGGAAAAACATTCTTTCTTAACAGTATAATGTTCATAACATGCACTTAATAAATCTGCATCTATCACTTCAATTCATTGCTTGAAATCCACTTCTCTTCAGAGAACGTTTCATCAATTTACTTCCGCTGCTTGGAATTCAACATGAAAACTCTTTAAATGCCTCTTTCCACCTGCAAATATCCATCACCATCTGAAAGTTTTCTTTTATCATATACCGAACCAAAACTCGCCATGCCAAGTGAATTTTCTTCACTCTGAATCCATTTGGTAAGAAACAGAAACTCTTTTCCATGTTGCTTGAGAAGATGACAAGGGATAGTCTCATATGCAAGCTTTGCTTTTTCTTTTTCTTTTTGAGAAAAATTAGAATTGACAAGATTGTAATTAAGAGTATTGTTAACAAGATACTCTGTATAATGTACTATTAAGTTCAGGGTTAACTCATTAGCTTTAATCCTGTTGGAACTTGGAAATTTTCCCTTGTATGTTTTTTTTTTTTGGTGAATGTTTTTTTCCCTTGTATGTACAGCTTTGTTGAAAGATTTCAACGATATCTTTCAGATGCAAGTGTTTCTAAAGATTACATTGGTCTTTGATAAAATCCAAAAGCTTAATAATTAACAAGTGACCAAATGAATCAGAACTACAGCCTTCTAAATTAATTGTTTGCCAAGGAAAGAACTTTGTATTTTTTATTTTTGGGTGAATAAGGAAAGAACTTTGTAAACCTTGGAACAAATACTTCCTAATAATTAATTATTTGACAATCACTACCCTTCATGTTTCCAAATCTTTGATGCACTGGATCAGCTCCCAAAAGGAAAAAAAACAAAAAGGTGTTCAAAGTGTTGAAAGAGAGCCCAACCATCTAATCAGGGTTTGAATCAGGACAGGTGGTGGTCTCAGGATGTTGATATTAAGCCTGTGTACATTCACTACAGTGAGAAGCTGAGTAGCAGAGTAGCAGGCTGGCTACAGAAAGCAGTCACAGTAAGCCAAAAAATTTCAGTTTTGACAAAAAATTCCCCCTATTGCCCATTCAATTCATGAACCCTAGTCTCACTCTCTGGCTTGACCACCGACCCCCCAACCCATCCCTTCCCGAGTTGATGGATGAGTATGAAAAAAAAAATATATATATATATATATATACATTCATATTTACTT
The DNA here is from genome assembly GCA_003254975.1 of Ochetophila trinervis. Lineage (NCBI taxonomy): Eukaryota > Viridiplantae > Streptophyta > Magnoliopsida > Rosales > Rhamnaceae > Ochetophila > Ochetophila trinervis. The sequence continues at coordinate 150,110 of QANX01003018.1, read as the reverse complement.
TATTATTATATAGTTCTAAATGATTAATACAATTAATAAAAAATAATACAGCACTACTATGAGATACAAATTTTTCTGGTCATGACTCATGAGTATGAGTCTTTTCCTCAACAGTGTAAATGGAAAATACAATAGGCCAGTCTCAGACAAAATGATTAGACTACTTTCACACTTTGCCTCTATTGTTACTAAAGAAACTGTTTCAGCACCCCAAAAAAGTAAATAAAGTGGTTCCTCTAGTCTTAAAGCTCAATTTTATTATTTCTTCTTTGAAAATGAAATTTATTATTATTTTACTCTAATATCATATTATTACACAGCTGCATACTTGGACCATGATTTTGGACTGCTTAATGTTTTTCATGTGCATTTATGATTTCTGAAAAGAGATTAAGTTTTCTTTTTGCAAATTTTCAACTTCTTTTCCGGCTAACAACTAATCAAATATTTAATAGAGAATGCCGTATGTCATGATAAAGATAAAGGGAATGTAATGGGAATAATAAAATACACAAAGCTCATGAAATGGTCAATGTAGTCTTTCAAGACTGAGAAAATGACAATCTTATCCTGATAAAACTATATTCAGCAGACTGTGCGATTCACTTCTTCTTCTTTTCCTTTTTCTTATTTATTTATTTTGCTTATTTTTATTTTTAAATTTTGAACCCATATGCCTTTAATCCATCACCTGCCATTCATGTTACAAAATCGCTGTCAAATTAAGTTGGCAGCTTAAAAATTAAATATTCATGTAAATTTAAAACTTCCAAATGAGTGGCGAGCTGTCACCCAGTTTGCTAAAACACCAGCTTGCACTCTGGACTTTTTTGGACATGGCCACTGTAGCATTAATATATATTGAAGACTTGAAGGGGGTTCAGGCAAAACAGAGAGAGACCTGTATAAGCTAGTGATATTCTTATTCTTTCAATATCTGCATGTTGCTTAGATGAAACTTTTTTTAATATGCAGTTGATTCACATGTAACTCATGTACATCTAATGAGAAATTGTTGTTTCCTTTTCCTTTTATCATTATTTGTCATACATTTTGCATACCATATTTCATCCTCCCTTTTCTTCTTCTATAAAAGGAACATTTTTCTACACCACTACATGTACCATCTTTTCTCATTCTGCCATTCAAATTCTACAAATAAATAAAATAAAAAATATCTAAAGGTGGTAACAAATTTCAGATTCATTTACTAACTTATGCAACATAAGTCCTAACTTGTAGTATAGGTCTACGAGGAATGCCCTCATTTGGTAGAATTGAAAAACTTGGAAATGTGGATTGAATGACATATTTAATATGCAATATTGTACTATATTAATTTTATTATATTGTATTGAAATGTAATATATTAAACTGTACTGTATCAGTACTGTACACTGTTTGTTATAAAAGTAAATATTCATCTAACTTTTAGAAAAATAAAACATTATATAAAAAGATATAGTATCAATTATTAAAAAATAATATTAAAAAAACAAAACAATATTCAAATAATATTTTACGATTAATGAATTGAATTATTGTAAGCAATAAAAGTATAATTTTTTTTTATTATAATTTTCCATTTATTTATAAATTATATCCTTCACTGTATAGTAAATTAACAGTTCATTATTATTAAAATTGAAAGAAAAAAAAAAGAAGCAAAAGAAAAAAATAAAAAATAAAAAAAATCTACAATACTTCCATGAACCACCACATTCCGTAGCATAATGAAAAAGCTCTTCTAGGGTGTACTATAACGCGTTTCAAAATTCACATCGCACAATTTATACTTATAGGAGTCCATATCAAACAAACATGAACTGTCCAATATAATACTGGGTTTGCGTCCTTAACCTGCAGGTTGTGTTCTGTAGCATAAGTTTGAAATGAGTATGCTGGAAAAAATCTCGACAAATTATGGAAGAAACATATATAAATTTGTTTTCTTCAGGTGAGATACAAATAACTCTATATAAAAAATAAAAAAACATCGAAGCAGTACTGTCCGAAAGGTAAAGTGAACTGAGCTTTGCATTTTAGTTCTCAAAATTGCAACAAAAAACATTGCCGTGCTATGCTTTCTCTGTTCTGCTCTGCTCTGCGACTCTGCATATTGATATTTGCTTCAGGTCCTAAAAAGTGTAATTTTTTTATAAAAAAAAAATTAATAAATAAAAGAAACGGACAAACGGGCAATTTAGTCCAAACATATCTTCATATTGACGTCGGCAGGTTAGCCATCTGCCATCTCACATTCAAAGGTTACTCTCGTAATTCCTTCCAACAGTGAGGGTCTTTCTTCAATCAGGAAGAAAAAAAAAAAAAACCCCAAAAGGAAAAAAGAAGAAGAAAGAGCTGGAATCACATGGGCTTGTTGTTACTCTGGCTGGGACCTCCATCTCTTGGTCTAGCTCCTCAACCACCATCACCATGAGCATGAGCATGAGCATGGGCATCATCTTCACCTACCCTTAGTCCCTTACTAAGATTCCTACCTCCTCCTCCTCCACCCTCCGCCCTTTCTTTCCCGCCGGGCCTCCATATGGCTGACGATAAGGTATTCTCGCTCATCTGCTTTTCTTACTCATATACTTCTCTTTTTTACTTTCCCGGAAGAAAATTTGGGTTTTTCTCTCTCTTTTGATTTTGACGTTGTTAGGGAAGGAATGTCAAGGAATTTTAAGTCAATATCTTAGTGGAATGCAATGCTTTGCTCAATTAGAGAATGGAGATGGAAATTCCATTTTATTCCTGCAATTTTTTCTCCGCCACCAAGAGGAGCTTTTTAGCTATTAGGGTTTTTTTTTTTTTTTTTTTGGGTATCTCTGGTTGATTTCACGGCGATCTCGTTTGTTACCCTTACTGGGAAACCTTTGAGTGCACCATTTGCTCTTTTTCATCCTGATCTGTGCTCTAAGTGACGAGCTATTTTTATTTCTTTCTTTTGCTTCTGATCTCTGCGAGATAGATGTTCTTCGAGCACAGGGGTTAGTTACGCTTTCTGATCGCATCCTGCCATTCAGAAGCTTTCTTAAATCTCAGTTCTTGTTTTTCTTCATGGGTTTACTCGGGGTACTCTTGAACTTGTCCCGTAGTTGGATCACAATAGTGTTACCTCTAAGCTTGATCTGGTTTCAGTAATAAATGAATGCCTTTTGTAATTGGTTTCATTTATATTCTTCTTAATGGCTTCCACCACTAAATCATGCTAACACTCAGGAAGTTTTTCTTTTTAATTTTTACATAGGCTTTCCGTGTTTGTTTAAGATTTGATTCATGGGGTGGGTGGTGTCTGACGTAATCATAGGATTTAAATTTAGTTCTTAATTCTTTCTTTCAAACTACTCTAATTCCATCTGGATCTTCTCTACTTGTCTGTAAGCCAGTGAATTATACTTCATAATTTCCTGTTTTACTTTAGTGTTGTTACCTTTTATAGCTTGGTGCAATTAATATTGCAGGAAATTTCTGCTTCTGTAGTGGATGGAAATGATCCGGTCACTGGTCACATCATTTCTACGACAATTGGGGGCAAAAATGGAGAACCCAAACAGGTGTTCATTTTTCTCCCTCTGGGCTTTCAACTCGCACTTTCACGATAAAAAAAAAATATTTTTCTTGTGTGTGTGTGTATGAAATTTAACTGATTATGGTATTTTAGATCGTCTGATTTCTGACCAGGTTCATTTTACTCTCTTTTGTGCCATGCTCTTGCAGACCATTAGTTATATGGCAGAACGTGTTGTGGGGACTGGGTCCTTTGGAATTGTTTTCCAGGTGCACTACTTCCTAATTTCCTTGTAACTGTTGCTGTGTTGGTACCACTTTATCTGTCATGTTTCATCCTCATTGTTCTCTTCTCTTAGGCAAAATGCTTGGAAACTGGTGAGACAGTGGCTATAAAGAAGGTTTTGCAGGACAGGAGATATAAGAACCGGGAATTGCAGTTAATGCGTGTAATGGATCATCCAAATGTGATTTCCTTGAAGCATTGTTTCTTTTCAACTACCAGTAAAAATGAACTGTTTCTAAACTTGGTCATGGAATATGTCCCGGAGACAATGTATAGAGTTTTGAAGCATTACAGCACTGCAAATCAGAGAATGCCACTTATTTATGTAAAACTTTACATGTACCAGGTATATACGATGCTCCCTTATGGACTTTTTTTTCTTTTTTTCATATTCTTTTTAATGTTAATAATGGCATTGTTCAGATTTTTAGGGGGCTTGCTTATATACACTCTGTACCTGGAGTTTGCCATAGAGATTTGAAGCCTCAAAATCTGTTGGTATGTTCTTTGCTGATCATATCTTGAAGAAAAAAGTTGTGATTGACTCGTAGGAATCTCTCAAGTCAATATTTGTGTGCTTGTACAATGTCAACTTATTATATCAGATTCTTTAATTATAACTTATGACTATTTTTCTGATCATTCTTGGTTCTGTACAGGTTGATCCCCTTACTCACCAAGTTAAGCTCTGCGATTTCGGAAGTGCAAAAATGCTGGTATGCTGACATATTATTATCAACAATTCCATATTATAATTGTTTTCTTCCTTTTCTATTGTCATGGTATGTCAGTTATTTATAAGTTGTCCAGCAATTTTTCCTATGATGATTTATAGATATCAACCTATTGTAGCCAATCCATTTCCTTGAAACAAATTAGACAATGACAAGGAAGACTTTTAGTATAACTTATGAATATGGCAGTTGGCACTGGTGCTATAACTAAGTTCAATTTCATCTTGTGGACTACTGTACTGATTGCCATTGATTAAGACTAATGAAATTAAGTCTTTCAGCTTGAGTACTTGTTCTTTGATGGTGAATGTCATGGAAATTGTACACAAATCTTTAGTGTTAGAGCTCTGTTAATTAATTTAATTTGACATCTTCATTTCTCGTATATCCTTAAACCTATTTTCTTTTCAAGTTCTACATATGCTTTATGCTAGTTGATGCAGCATATTCCTTGGCTTCTCTATTGGCTTTTCTGTTTATCATTTCATGCACTAACTTTTAAGCTGCTTGTCTTCAGGTCAAAGGGGAAGCAAATATTTCATACATATGTTCACGTTTCTATCGAGCTCCAGAACTTATATTTGGTGCCACAGAATATACAACTTCAATTGATATTTGGTCAGCTGGTTGTGTCCTTGCAGAACTCCTTTTGGGTCAGGTTAGTGTTTTGTCATATAGCATTCAAAAGCGTTTCTTTTTCTGAGTGTGTTTGTAAAAATCAGATATTCCCTTGAAATCTCTGATTTGTTTGCTATCTTTTTGCAGCCATTGTTCCCTGGAGAAAATGCAGTAGACCAGCTTGTAGAGATTATCAAGGTATGTGCCACTCTTAAGCTAGAAGTCCTATTCTTATTACCACCATGAGTCAGCTTTTTAAATGTTGTTTGACAGGTTCTTGGCACGCCAACCCGAGAAGAAATACGGTGTATGAATCCGAATTATACAGATTTCAGATTTCCACAGATAAAAGCTCACCCTTGGCACAAGGTTTTCTATTCTTTCCTTCTTGATATGTAATTGTCACCCTTTCAGGTTTATGCAGATAGGTGTCTATGAAATGTCATAAAGAAATTTTCTATTGGAATATTAATAATAATTTTCTTCTTGCGTAACTTAGTATTATACTGATGTTTGTAATCTATGGGTCTTATTTTGCACACGTGATTAATTTGGTAATGATAGAGTACCAAATACCATTTGTGTGTGTGCTCCTTTTCTTTTACTTATTATTTATCCCTTTTGACATGGTAAATTTTCATTCACTGGTAATATCTTGATGTTAGGTTTTCCACAAACGGATGCCTCCAGAAGCAATTGATCTGGCTTCACGACTATTGCAATATTCACCAAGTCTTCGCTGTACAGCAGTAAGTTCAAGTCTGCTATTATTTTTTT
>QANX01003018.1:59997-144091 GCA_003254975.1 Ochetophila trinervis | reverse complement strand
TTCAAGTTAACCCCCCCCCCCCCCCCCCCAAGTAAATGTTTATGCATCATGGGTTATACTTTTTCAGTATTCATTATTGTACATGGCAGTCAATCAATAAGAAGAGATAGCTTTGATAAAATAAAAATAAAAAAACAAGCAATTGTTGTTATGTTTTCACATGTTATCAATTGACATTGTCTGATAAGGATTTGCTTTGTCTTCATAGCTAGAAGCATGTGCACATCCTTTCTTTGATGAACTCCGCGAGCCCAATGCTCGACTACCAAATGGTCGCCCATTTCCACCTCTCTTCAATTTTAAACAGGAAGTATGTTGTCTTATCTTTTGTTATTTGTTTTTGTAGTCTGAATATGCATTTCGATTAGCAGAAAGATGTAAGCCCCATAGTATATGAAGGAGTTCATGTTTGTTTACCTATATATCAATATGTGAGATCTCTTTAGTTGACAGTTCATGCATGGATGTGTCAACGTTTTTAAGTCTTAATCAATAGATATTTCTATTATATGAAGCCAATTTAAGGAGTTTATTCAAGTTTTGGTTTTTGGAAATGAAAATGGAATGTGGTTGATAAATGATGGATTTGGATAGCATTCCTTAAATTGTTCAGTTTCAAACATTTCATTACAGCCAATTGCTAATTGGATGCATTTGTTCTTGCAGTTATCCGGTGCTTCTCCAGAAATTATTAACAAGTTAATACCTGAGCATGTGAAGCGTCAATTAGGCCTAAATTTCTTGCATCCGGCTGGCACATAAATGTGGAAAAAGGTTATATTAAGTTGATATTTTTCCAGTTGATGTCTGACCCAAAGGTTGTCATCATTGTGGTTAAAACCAGTATATACTTCTAGGGCTCGACCAGTTGAGTACAAAAACTAAGGCAGCTGGATAGCATTTCCTTAGTGGGTTATTTTTTTCCTTTCCTGTTTTATCCTTATCTCCATCCTTTTTCTTGAAACACCTTTTTGTTTTTGTACATGTTCGATAGTAAAAGATAGCCTGAGTTGGAATGGTAAGAAAGCTGCTAGCAGAGGAAAAACTAGTTGAAGGGTGTATCTATATAATAGTTAGGAGGAGGTCCCACTATGGAATGGCTGAAGCAAAAGGGATGGATTTGTTGGGTCCTTGGGTTTGGTTTTACTTAAATGTTGTTTCTTATTAGTACGGAGGTGATTTGTGATGGATGACTTGGAATTGCGGACCAACGTTGTTACTTGCTGTTGTTTGTGCAAACTTAAAAAGTAATAATTTCTCTATTTAGTATACTGTATTCTTATTCTGTCTTTGGATTTATTTTCTCATGTTTCTAGTATTTTGCTGGCCGAGTTTCACGTCTTTGGTAACACTGATAAACCATACTTCCCAAAGTAAATTCATTGTTGATGTTGGTGTTTATAAGTTTGGAGTTTATTAGAGAAAAAAAAATTAGTGACGATTTTTTCATGTTTTTATGTGAAGTTAAAAATTTGCAGATATCATGTATTGTTGAGTTTTCTTTCAAGAAAAACTACGAGAAAACTATGAATGTTTAATAATGTTAAGCAGTTGTGTTTTTCCTTTTCTCTAGTCATACATAAGGGTGTTACGGCCCAGAGCGCTTGGCTTGGGATGGGACCATGTTGATGTTTTGGTCAAGAATTGCTTGTGAATGAAACTAAGCACAGTTTGGTATAGTTTGTGAGATGTCAGAAGTAGTTTTTAAAGTATAAAAGTTGCTTTACAAGTGTTTCAGGCTTAGTATTTAACCAAAGCTAGCTTTTTCAAACTTCTAAGAAATTATGCAAATAATACTCTCAAAGTGCATTTGGACCCGTCTTCTCTAAATTGACTTTTTGCTATCTTATGCTCGAAGAAAATTCTTGGAGGCTTTCTGAAGCCCTGAGCCTGAAGTAGACTTGGATTCCAAGTGTTTTTCTTTTTTTTCTTTGGGGTAAATAGAATTTAGAATTCAAGTAGTTTTTTAAAAAAATCAACACAGGTAACAAGACTACACAAAAAAAAAAAAAAANAAAAAAAAAAAAAAAAAGCATCGAAAGAAGTGACTGTTCTTTGAGCTCTCCAGTATCGGCGCCACTAGCGAGCACTCCCAGACGTAGACTCAAACTTTCTGTACTCCTCTACAATAAGTAACACCCGTACTAGCTGCACTTGCGCACCGCCAATGTAATCTGAACCCTCGGTTCGTTTCCCATTTCAAACACGGCAATAAATCTAGCGGTGACATACCAGCATGTAGAATATTAAGAATCCTAGTCCCCACCGCATAGAATCCACAACCATGGAACTCTGAGCGACAGTCGCTGTCACTTCCCATATCTCGAGCTGTCTGCCCGGTCTTTACCAACTTTCAATAATCAAATTTTATATTTTTCTTCTTTTTGTCTCTTTGTTGTATTACAATAATAGTAAATCAATTAGCTTTTTAATTTTTAATTTTCGTGGGGGTGGTTTTCGAGGAAAAGTGAGATTCAAAAAGGACTTCAATCAAGGAAGAAAAAGCAGGAGTTGAAATTCAATTAGAAAAACCCCACTCTGCAATAGCAGTAAAAGGAGAAAAAGATCCCACTTTTCCAAAAGTTTTCAAGAAAACTTGTCTCATGCTTGCTTTTCTTCTTCTTCTTCTTTACTTTGTTGGTTCATTTCCATTTTGCTGATGGAATACGTAAAGGTTGCTTTTTGCCTTTTCTACTTCTTCTCCTTCTACTCTTACTTCTACTTCAATGTTGCTCTCGTTGGAGCCTCTGACAGTCATTTATCCCCCAAGGGTGTCAACAATGAAGGTCTAGAGCTGGCTAAAGCCATAACCCATTACTTGCTTAATTCCGGGCCTACTAGGAATAGAGACCCATTTCTTGCTTTTTCTTCTTTTTACAGTATTTTAATTTTTCCCTGAACTTTTAGTTTTAGTTTTTAATTCTTTATTTATTTTGAAGTTTGTATCTTTGTTTTGCATGGAGCAGTGGCTGCATTGATGTCGATGAAGAGTAAGATGAAGGATGAGTTGCGGGTAATGGGTGGTTGGGATATAAATTCGGTTGATCCTTGCACTTGGAACATGGTCGGTTGCTCTGTGGAAAACTTTGTTATTTCCCTGTATGTGTTCCTCGTTTTCATCATGATTTAATTCTTTTCTGGAAATAAAGCAAAGAAAATGTTCTCCTCTTGTAACAAAGAGCAGATATTGACAAAGAGAGTCCTTTCCCAATTTACTTTACTTGTTAATATGTTTGACTTTGAGGCTGTAAGTTCTTTGCAATTGGGTTGCTTTCGTTGACATGAATGCGAATCTAAAATGGGGTTTTGTATGTAACCTTGATAGTGAAATGACCAGCATGGGCTTATCTGGAACTCTTTCTCCGAGTATTGGGAATTTGAGTCACCTTCGGACTATGTAAGCCGACTATCTTTGGACTTTTGCTCAGTTTAACATTTGGTTTTTCTTTCTTTCAGTTGAGCTATCAATTCTAAATTAACAAGCATCGAGATTATATTTCAAGCAAAAAACGGTATCCAAATTGTATTATATTCAAGTTTAATGTGGACTTAAACTTTTCAAGTTATAAAGCAAAATGTCGGAAAATGACTAGAGGTAGACTTATCATAAATTAAACTTTTTGTATGATTATTGCATACATTTTTTTTCTATTAATATGTAGGGAAGACAAAAGTTTTTGGTAATAATGGTTAATGACAATTTGGTCCTTTTTGGATGGGAGGGGGTGCATAGGTTGGTTCTAATGAAAATATTAGCATGCCAGAGATACACTGTCAGGGGTCATGTACAGTTTTCCTTATTTCCAATCAAGTAAAAGTCATGATATCTTTTGAACCTTCACTTGGATCATCCATTAAAAAAAGAAAAAGGGTAATTTAACAAATAAGGAGAACAAACCATTAAACATATAACCAGTGATTCTTTTATTTTTATTTTCATGAATGTAGGTTGTTGCAGAATAATGAGATAGCTGGTACTATCCCAGCTGAGATAGGAAAACTTTCAGAGCTTCATACTCTTGACCTTTCGGATAACCATTTTGTAGGAGAAATTCCAAGCTCCTTGGGATTTCTGACTAATCTAAGTTACTTGTGAGTATGGCTTAGTCTAAATCAGACGTTGAAATTTTAAGTATTGATTTTCAAGTGTGTTTTATCTGTACATTCATAATTTGAACATTTTCCATGCCAAGTTTTTCAGGCGGCTTAGCAGAAACAAATTAAGTGGACAAATTCCTAAGCCGGTTGCAAGTCTCACCACTCTTTCGTTCTTGTATGTTTTACATCAAATTTTGACTTTCTAATCTTATTGATTGTTTAGAGTGATTCTAATTTTGATCGTTATACTGCATAGGGATTTATCATCTAATAATCTGAGTGGTCCACCTCCACAAATACTAGCAAAAGACTACAGGTGAGATGTTCTTGAAAAGACATTCCATCTTGTAATCAAAATTCTATGTCTTACCAATAGCAATGGCATTGTCATTTTTTTATTGTAATCAACTACCTACTTTAGGCAGAATTAGGATAGCTGGGTTATTATATGTCAGTGCCTTGGTTGTTTAGAAGTGTGGTTCATTCTACCGTAGTAATAACCCATAGCAATGACATGTTCATATTTATAGTTAGAATTTACTGTGCGCCGTAATTTTGCACTACAATTGAATTTTCTTCCTCCTTTAGTTTCAGTTTTACAGTGTACATATTTTATTGTAGTATAACAGGGAACAACTTTCGCTGGACTCCTTCATCAGCTCAAGTTTCTCCAGCTGTTCCAAAACCAGTAAATGGTAATATAGATCCAACTTCTCAAATCCTTTTTCTACTGTTCAATTCATCCAATCTTTTTTTTTTCCTTTTTTTTCAAAGTTATTAGATATGGATGTGTTGATAATGGCTTATCTGCAGACACAAAATCACCAGAGAAAGTCACTGGTCATCACCGCCGATGGGGGCTTTCTGCTGTCATAGGCATTAGTTGCACATTTGTCATTTCTGTGATGCTGATTGTTTGTTGGGTGCATTGGTACAGATCTCGTCTGCTCTTTACATCTTATGGTACGTCCTAAACTATGTTTATGCATCTTTTCATGCAAATACGTTATGGAGCGTATTGTGAAAATTTTGTGATGATTTATATTTGCAGTGCAGCAAGATTATGAATTTGATATTGATCATTTGAAGAGGTTCTCATTTCGTGAACTGCAAACCGCTACAAGCAATTTTAGTCCTAAAAACATCCTAGGGCAAGGTGGATTTGGAGTCGTTTACAAAGGATGTCTTCCAAATAAGACACTGGTGGCAGTAAAGAGATTGAAAGATCCAAATTACACTGGAGAAGTACAGTTTCAAACTGAAGTTGAAATGATTGGCTTGGCTTTGCATCGAAACCTACTACGCTTGTATGGATTCTGTCTGACTCCCAATGAGAGGATGCTTGTTTATCCTTACATGCCAAATGGCAGCGTTGCTGATCGCTTGAGAGGTTTGTTCCATTTTGTTTTTTGTGTGAGCATCTATGTGTGGGAGAGCGAGAGGCATGGGGTTCTACTTGAGGAAATATAGATTTTGTTATTTGGTTTAAATGTTAAATAGTTGTTTCTAACCCCTCCGTTCTTTCTTTCTTTTTTTAATAAAAAAATGCTTCAGGGGAGACATATTGTTAGATAAATTAAAAAGTATTATATTATGAGCATAAAAATTTGCAGAAGATGATTATTTTTGTAACTAGTATGACAGATTTGAAGTATCTTTCGTGATTGCAGCAGTTTAACAATTGTTAATTAAAAATCAATTAAATGTTGGATCTTTCTCCTTGGATTTAATATATGGTGCTTGTATTCATTTTTAGTTCTGTAAAATTTTAAACCAGAACCAATTACTGCTTATATATTTTTTTTATTTGCCAGTAGTTGTTCCTTATCAGCTTGCTTTCATTAACAGAAACTTGTAGGGAAAAGCCATCATTAGATTGGAGCAGAAGACTGTATATTGCCCTTGGAACTGCTCGTGGACTTTTATACTTGCATGAACAGTGTAATCCAAAAATTATTCATAGGGATGTGAAAGCAGCTAATATTTTGTTGGATGAAAGTTTTGAAGCTATAGTTGGGGATTTTGGTCTCGCAAAGCTGTTAGATAGGAGGGATTCACACGTTACTACGGCAGTGCGAGGCACTGTTGGACACATTGCCCCTGAGTATCTTTCAACAGGACAGTCTTCAGAAAAAACTGATGTTTTTGGATTTGGTATACTACTTTTGGAACTCATAACAGGACAAAAGGCGTTAGATGCTGGAAATGGTCAGGTTCAGAAGGGAATGATTCTTGAATGGGTAAGTAATTTGTAAACTTCTTATGATAATTCACATGAGCTTACTGCCTCGTGGAAATGGTTCTTGAATGGCTAAGTAATGGTTAAGTATAAGTGCCAAATTCTAGCATCAACTCCATGGCCATCTATCCCTTTTGTTTCTGTCAATTCATGGAATTGACCGGCATACTCAAAACAGAATTTTTCTGGTACAAGTGTCTCCAAGTGGACAATGTCTCAGTTAGTAATGAAACTTGGTTTTGTTTGGTGAATATGCTTCGCTCTCCTTTAATTCCCATTTTTGCATCACCTTTTGTTTTATACTTCATGGCCGCATTATGCAGGTAAGAACCTTACATAATGAGAAACGGCTGGAAGTTTTAGTAGACAGAGATCTAAAAGGATGTTTTGATCCAATTGAACTGGAAAAATCCACGGAGTTGGCTCTGCAATGTACTCAATCAAATCCCTACCTCCGGCCGAAGATGTCAGAAGTCTTGAAGGTTTTGGAAGGTCTTGTAGGTCAGTCAGGACATTCGGAGGAGTCACAAGGTGGTACCAACCTTAGTGAGGCAAGGGCTTGTAGTTTCTCCAGGAATTACAGTGATGCTCCTGAAGAGTCATCCATTATCATTGAACCCATGGAGCTTTCCGGACCTCGGTAACAAGATTAGTTTGCACCTTCAAAGTTAAAATGTAAATGAATTTTGCATCTAATAGTTGGGTATATAGGTTTTTATTTTTATTTTATTTTTTGTTTGTTTTGATTTTCTATGGAGGGTAGAAGTAGGGTAACTGGTTGAATTAGTGTCTGGTTTCATTATGTGCAAATAGAGGTAAATTGCAATATATTTCAAGGTTATGGCTCTGGTCTTAAGCCATTCTTCTATAGGATGAAAAAGATAGAAGGGATGGAAAAGTGTTAATATCCATTCTATTTCTTGTGTGGTATGGTATAGAAAGGCAAAAGGAAATAAAAATTTATAGTTGCTGAATTGCTAATTTTAACTATTAGTAGTACAAGTACTTTTGAAATTGTCAATTAGAATGAGATTGATTATAATTCCATGTATTTTGCTCGTTACCAAAATTTCCACTGTCCAATCCCTTTTGATTTTGGAGGGATAAGGATGGATTTGCCAATCCCCTTAACAAGGAAAGGACTTGATTTCTTTCCTTCTGTCTTGCCCTTTTTCTTCCACTTTTTCTCCCTATCAACAAAGTGCAAAACCGACCAAGCATGGATGCTTTTTTCTCTTTTTTAAGCAAAAGTCATTGGGGATCATTATTAAGGCAAATTCTCAATTTACAGATCATTCAATTATTTTTTCATTAGAATTAATACATGCTGATAATCATGGCTTATTCCTTTCTTAAACAATTGATCTCTGAAGTATGCGGTAAAGCATGTGGCCTGGACTGATAAGCAATTCTATGAAAATATTCAGAATTTTGGTTTTTGGATCTGGCTACTGTGAAGGATAGGTGGTCCATATACTTTTTTTTTTGTTGGTAAATAATGACTTACTATTAAGCACAAAAGAGACATCAAAAGAGGTTTACAAAAGATCATATTACTGCCATATCAGATAACAAGGCACTCTCAATAGTGGCAGGAATAATGCTAAGGTCTAAATAAGAAAAAGAATCATTACAATTAGTAACCAAGGGAGTGCTTAGCCCAACACATTTGAAGATTTGGCATTCCACTTCAAACTCCACCGATTAGCTTCCATCCATCTCCTAATGTTAAGCACTTGAGAACTAGTGTGCTAACCTCCAAAAACTTGATTGGATAAAATATCTAAGACCACTTCTTTTGCATTAGAAGAGAAAGAGATTTTACTCCACTTCCTCTAGATAGCCTCCAATAACACCCACTCTAAAGCAAAAACTTTCGCAACATACGCTGAAGGAACTGAAATTAGTTTAGAGGAGGCTTGCACCAATAAACCGAGATCATCCCTCACCACAAAAGCAAGAGCTGCCCTTCCTATAACAAACACAGTATCACAGTTTATCTTCCACCAACCAATAGCTGGAGGTATCCACTTCTCCACCAGAGTTTCAAGAATATCCAGCTTACCAAAAGTGCTTTAAGAAAATTCTTCCAACTAGAGATTCAACAAGAAGGTTGCTTCCCCAATTGAGGCTTTACCATGAAAACAGCTCTCATTTCGAAGGTTCCAGAAATAATACATCAAACACGCAACAAAGACCATCATTGAATCCTTTTCCTTATCTCCGAGCATCAGATTAGCCTGGGAATGCAAGCATAACTCAACCAGCTCATGCATAGAAGAATATTGCCACTTATCCACTCTTGCCCCCCATTTGCTGGCAAAGGCCAAGGCCCTGAAGCAAGGGCAATCCCTAAACAGATGCATAGTGTTCTCAGTTTCAAAACCACATAAAGCACAAGAAGTATCTCCCACATTAAAAACTGATTTAGCTTTTCCCTGGTTGGAATCACATCAGGTAAGATTCTCCAAATGAAGATCTTTAAGCGATCATGCATCTTTGCTTTCCAAAGCCTTTCCCATATATAAGAAACAGGAACCCCATTGTTCCCATTTATCTCAAAGCAATTGCCCACTGAAAACTTTCTAGAATTGCTATCAATCCAAAAGAGCATGTCCTCCTCTTGCTTCATTGGCCAAGGTATCTTGAGAATAGCTTCTACAGAATCTGCATTACACAAAAGTCTTAAAACCAGTTCATTCCAACCTGAACCATCTTCCAATCTTAAATCAATAAGTTTGCTCCAATGCCGAGCATCCACCCCATCCTTGAGCATAAGTGAGCGGTTGGGAAGGCCATCAACCCAAGGGTCCTTCCAAGGATTAATTGAAAGGCCATTGCCCACCTTGTAGCAAGCCCTTTTTTTTACAAAAATTCTTGAACTAAGAATTCTTTGCCAAACAAGAGATATGCTGCTGGATTTCTGAACTTCAAAAAAGAATTTTCCTTTCAAATATTTAGCTTTTAAAATCTGGGCCCACAGAGAATCCGAACCCGAAGCAAGTCTCCAACCAAGCTTGGCAAGAAGACTTGCATTGATATCCTTGAACCTTTTGAAACCTAAACCTCCCAACTTTTTGGGCTTACAAATCTCCTTCCAATCTTTTAAAGCAAGGAATTTATATGTATCAGGCCTAGAATTCCACCAAAACTTCCGAACTAAGACATCCATATTTTTACACACCCCTAAAGGAACCCTGTATGTGGCCATCGTGTAGGTGAAAATAGCTTAGATCACTAATTTGATTAGAGTTACTTTTCTTGCTTTAAAAAGCATGTGCCAGTTCCATCCCTCCAGTCTTCTATTAAGAATCGGAGTTATGTATATTTTTTTTTCTAAGTGATAAAGAGATAGATATTTATTATAGTAATTAAATTTCTAATAACTTAAGTAATGTATCTAAACAAGAGAATCATTGCTACTATGTATATGATGTAAAATTACAAATTAGTTGGACTAGTACTATAATACAATGCCCAACTTATTACCTCAAAAATATATATAATAATAATACAATGCCCAACTGTTCAACTACTAAAGATCCCGCTTTAGCCCTCACCATATATGGAAGTTCAAGATTTTAGCCGCTAATTTAGACTGCTTATCAGAAACTTTCAGTTTGTTGATTCTTGATAGAGAAATCTTCTGCAAGCTATTATTATTATTATTTTTTTAAATGTTATTTGTCACTATAATTAGTAGATCCTATATGCTATATAAAATTTTAATATATAAAAGTTCATTCTCCTTTATTAAAATTTTATTTTTAAAATAGGGATGACAATGGAATAAGGTAGCCTTTTCCATACTCCGCTCTGCAAGAATTTTTTTTGTCTGTACCTGTCCCATTCTCTGTTAATGAGGGAGTCAGGGCGGGGCAGAGATTCCTTGAGTTGGAACATGGATTTTCATTTTCAATTCCGTTATCCTGTTTAAAAATATATATATATATTTAAAAAATATTAATTTTTTAAATACTAATTTTAAACATTGTTAATAAAATTCAAACAAAAGTAAAATATTAAAAATATATATATAACTTCTAATTAAAAAATATATTTTTATTATATATATATATATTAAACGGGATAGAGATTATTTTCTCCGTGTCCACCCTGACCTTGACCCAGGACAATAAAATTTGTCATGTCTCTGCCTCGCCACTACGATTAATTAGAGAATTACTCTTACAGAACAGATGAACAAATTGTCATCTCTATATTAAAAACAATATCAATTAAAATTGTAACATAAAGTGCAGTACTAATGATTACCGTTGGAAGAAGACAGTTTCAACTAATATACGGTGGGTGGGTGGGTGTACAAAAGTTTACCAATAGTAATGATTTAGGATAAACTTTTATTCTCAATTTTAAAGCGGTCCATAACTATATTTTTTTTTTCAAGATTTAAATATGGTTTTTCAAAGAAGGATATAAAACAAAGGCTTAAAAGACGCATTAAGTTGAAAATTTGCACCTATAAACATGTCACCACATGTGGGTTACACTATGGTGAGAGTGTGGGACTTATAGTAATGCCATAAATTCGTAATGGATGGCAAATAGAGTGACATCATAATTCTGCATGTCCAATCAATAAATCAATTTAAAAACCATTTCAAAAAAAAACGAAACAAAAAAACCATTAAAGCACAGACTGATTGGTTATGTTTTACCAAACATAAAACATATGTCATAATGGGTCGGCAGACAAAATACATGTCACATGGCAATGGTTTTTGTTTTTTTTAAGACCACATTGACAGTCTCTTGGTCTCTGCTCTTAATCTTGGGCAATGACGTGTACAATCTGCTGATACTTATCCGAGAAATGCCTGTAGGTCCAATCCTTCCTTAACTTCTTATGCCAAACAACTTGGTCTTTTCATATAATTATTAAATCTTGTCCATTCTGGTTCATGCTCAGCTTGCCTGCGCAACTTCCTTGGCTTGGCTCGACACACGCACCGCATGCATTCCTCTAAGATAGAGGCGTACATCTTTTCCAATCTAATAAATATAGTTAATATTCAAACCAGTCCAATATAGATTAATTTTTAAATTGTTCAATTTTTGAAAAAAAATTCAATCCAATCCAACTTAATTAGTCTTGATTGGATTTAATTTTTATTCAATTTTTAATATTTAAATTTGAACAAATTTTACAAAAAAAATTATTAGCTATAAACATCCATTCCAACATATATAAGTTATTAAAAAAAACTACTAATAAAATAACATATTAATAATAACATGCATAATAAAATATTACATAACTTTTTAAGTAAATGTAACAGTAACATACTATTCACAAAAAAATAAAATAACAAACATATATTGCAACATCAAAACTAAATTTGTTCTGTATAACATAAACTAACAATATAAGGTCTAAATATGATAAATTATAAACACACAACAATATCCAAACTTTTCCATGATTAAAATTTAGGATTGTTCATCGATGGGATAAAAATAGGTTTGGTTAACCGGCGTCGGCTTTTTAGGCATTGACAAAATCCATATTGACCGACTGTTTCTGAAGCTTCGTCAGTTAACCAATTGACTAGCTTTCGGACCAAAAAGATTAGTTTCAGTTAGTAAATTTTTCAGATTTCATAAACAGCCCTATAAAATTCAAGCTCCAAAAATGCTTATATAACATTACAATAACATGATCCAAGCTAAATTACTTTGTCCAAACAACATAAACTAACAATATAAAAAAAGTCCAAATGGTCTAAATCATAAACAACCAACAATTACATCCAAAATTTTCATGATATAAATTCAAATAAAAATTCATAGAATTTTTTATTATTTTGAAACACCAAAATCAATAACTAATCCAATCCAATTGGATTTCAAAATTTTCAATTCAATTGAATCGGTCAATTTTATTAGACTGATTATAATTTTGGATACCCTTAACTAATGATATGATTATGTGGATCCCATAGAATTTAAATTCAAAACTTATATAATAATGGATTAATTCATTTTAATACGTTTGACTTTTAAAGTTTTATAATTTATATTTTTAACTTTGAATCATCAATTTAAACTTTTGATTTTTGAATTTGTTATAATTTGAAACTTTTTAATTTTTGATTGATATGACTTAACAACCATCTCACAAGATTGATACTATATTAAATCAAATTTCAAACAATAATTTATTAAAAGTGTAAAAGTGTAAAATTTTAAAATTGATTCTAAAATTTACAGTTTTAGTATTTTTAATAAAAGGTAACAAAGTATAAATTTTAAAAATAGTTTTCATATTTATATTTTAATATTTTTTAATTTGAAAACTGATACAGTTTAATACAATTACGTGAGAATGTAATTAAATCATGTAATCAAAAATCCAATAATGGCTAAATTGTAACAAATTGAGAAAAATCAATGGCCTAAAATTGTTGAGTTGAAACCTTAAATTGAAATCTTAAAAGTTGAAAATATGAAAGTGCAATTAATCTTATAATTATTATTATTATTATTATTTTGTGACAAATAACTATCCAATTTCGATTGAATATATGAATTATTATTTTTTTGGGAGCTGTATTTATTGTTGAAGGTTATTTTATTTTATTTTTTTATGAATATATTTATTGTTGAAGTTGTAAGCACTTATCTCATGTCTTGATAGGAATTAATTCGGTATCGATGATTTCATGTAGTGGATGGAGAATAGAAGGACGCCTTGAATTATGGAGATTATGACAACTTTATTTCATGTTTCTTATCCAACAACAACCTTACACAACGCAGAAGAAAAAAACCAAGACTATTGTAAGCAAACAAACAAATTTTAGCCCAAATACTCCATTCACAAGAATCCTTAACTTGCTTGGAATTGGTAAGGATGGAGTGAATATTAGTTAAAGGACATTCTTAGCTCAAAGCATAATATATATATATATATATAATATGCTTAATGAATGCACAAGGAATATTGAATGAATGAATGCCCACAAAATGGAAAAGCTAACTCAGAATATGTTCTTTAATTATGTAATTAATTTACTCAGCTTACTCAGACAATTAATTATCATTTACAATAATATTTATGTATTTTATATTTTTAACAGATACACTTTCTTTAAATACTTTTGTATATCATTATATAAGAGATTAATTCATTCTATTAGATTTCTCCCCTCAATAAATGATAATATCTATAAAGCAAATTATTCTTACATTTAGAGATAGTTCACACAAAATTTCCATACGCTAACACATATATTCACATATTTTTTTTTTGGTAAATACATATATTCACATATGGGTACGCAATAAATGGAATTTCCATATCACAATATATAGGTTTGCTTAATTAGTTGTTGCACATAGAATAAATTTTTTTTTTTCTTCTTTGTAAAATTTATAAGTACTGCTGACAAAGGTTGTCTGTATATAATTGCTGTTTACATAACAAATAAGTGTATGTTCCCAATTCCTTTTACCAAAAAATATGTATATATATAGATATTTTCCCAATTCCTTTTTTCCTATTCGTTATCCTTTGGAAGTGTTTGTGTTTTTTGGTAAATAATCCTCAGGATNCGTTATCCTTTGGAAGTGTTTGTGTTTTTTGGTAAAAATCCTCTGGATTTGTTGTTAAACAATAATAAAGGTATTAGGTACGAAAGGTACAGCTAACACATCCGTCCTATTAGTAAAGCTTTCTTAAACTTTTTACAACTTTGAACTTTTTGGACCCTTTGTTTCTTATAGGAATCAATCACATTCCATTCACCCAAAAAAAAAAAAAACAAAAACAATCAATCACATTCCATCAAAATTAAATTAAATTTGGGTCAAATTTGTATAAATTAAAAAAAATAAAATAAAGCGTGTTGAATAAAAACTGTAGAAGTGTAAAATAACTTTTCGTGATTATTAAAACACCTACTATTTGTCACTGCTATACTGTATGTTAAATATTATATTACATTACAGTCTGATATGAAAATCCTACCACATTAACTGTTATCATATGTTAACCAATGCCATATATATATAATGGATTAAAAACACAGCAAACAAAATTCCATCACAAAAAACAAACGAACAAACAAAAGATTCAAGAATTAAAGTAATACAAAGAAAATACTAAACTTATTTTATACAAACCCAAAACAGAAAAACCCAAAAATATAGATGGTTTGTTTTTCTGTTACGGCACTAACACGCAGATAAAATACAGAGAGATATTCTATACTTATTCAAAACGTCATCCAAAAAACTCATATAGTATATAGTTTTAAATATGTTACCCAATAAAAAATATGAAACGAAACCAAACTACTAGGTAATGGGAAAACTATGAATTAAGTCTTTATGATTTGTACCTGGATGATCATAAATGTACATAATAATTAGTAAGTAGAAGAAATTAAAATATTATCCGAAATCTTCTGATTTTTACAACGATACTCTCAATCCGAAATTTTTAATACCAATTTATAAATGAGTTAATACTAATTCACAAGCGAATAATATTAGATTATAAATCGATAATAATATATTTAATGAATTACATTGATACATTAATATTAAAATAATAAGTAATATTAATTTGTAAATAAATAAATAATTAAGTGGTAACAATAAAATCCTTATTGAAAGTCTTATTGTAAACGGATCTCCAAAATCAAGCCCTACAAATTTCCCTTCTGTATTCATTTTCCAATATCCCACAACGTACACGCTCACTCAATAATCTTCCTGGTAAATTTCAATTTTTTCCACTTAAACCTCAAAAGAAACTTTTTTTTTCTTTTCTTTGAGAGTTCCTTTCTTCACCTAACTTCACACTGTCGCCAATATATATTAAGCACCCAATTCCCAGAGAAAAATGAGATCACAAAGTTGGTGCAAGTTGAAACTTGAGAGATACCAGATCTGATATTCCTCGTATTATAATGTCTGGGGGATAAATACTGTTTCTTGGCTGCTGGTTGGAGCTCTTTTCCGGTGGAATTGAACTGTCTGTGGCAAATAAGGGCTCGGGTATTTTGTTTTTGCAGTTTTAGCTATTAGATTTTGTTTAGAGTTACGGTAAAATTCAGTTCTTTAATTAATTATAATGTTGGAAATTATTAATGCGAGCAGGGATGGCTTATTTGGTGATTTGGTTTGGTCACTCCCAGTATTATCATATTGTTTCTTTCATATCATAAAAATATTGGATACTTAATTGGGTTCTTGTGTATACTTATTGCACAATTGATTGGCCGCATTCATTTTTATTTTTATTTTTTTTTACCCCTTGATATTTGGAACTTCGTTTATTTAGTTGGGTTTATGTCGTTGCTGGGATATTGGTGAAATTTGTTATCTTTCTGTGGGTTCAAGACGCGTTAACTGAGTAATGGATGAAAAGGAACACGATATGCGGAGTAGTCATGAGGTGTCGTGTCGAGTTTATCAAAGGATGACTGAGACTTCGGGTGATTCTGTTGTTGAGACTGTCACCTTGGATAATAGGGATGAGCCCAGTTACCTTAGAGGACAAAATAAGTATTTGGAAGCAAAGGGTTGTGAGTTGGGGTCAAATAAAATATCAGTAGAAGGTCTTGGTGAGGTATCAGGTGGAGGTGACCAAGCAAGGAATGGGGATTCAACAAATCAGGTCGTTGGCGTTGTGTTTGAGACTATAGTTGTGATTAATACTGCTGAGGCTCCATTAGTAAGTGGAGATAATAGGGAGTTTAATGCAAAAGTTTCTGAATTGGGATCAACTAAGGTATCAGTGGAAGAATCAAAAAAGATTGTCTCTGGGGCTGATAAGCAGTCGTGTATGATTGATGTAGACTGTGGGAGTGGTAAAGGCTGCGGTGATAAATGGGATGGGGAAAGGATTTGTAGGATTTGCCATTTGACTTCTGATCAATCGCCGGACAGAACAACAACAAGTACTGTAAATTCTACCGTAGATTTAATTCATCTGGGCTGTGGGTGTAAAGATGAGCTCGGTATCGCTCATGGTCACTGTGCAGAAGCGTGGTTTAAGCTAAAAGGAAACAGGTAATTATTTCATGTATTTTTTTAATGAATTAAAGAATATGACTTAAGTTTATTGAAATATGGATGTGTATATAGATTAATGCGTGTGTGTGTCTTCGTGTAGTTGCAAATTACATCGTTAACTAACTTGTTTTTAGTATATTTTGTCAAATAAAAGCATATTTTGGTTCTTAATCTTGATTTTTGAATTAGATTATGGATTTGGGTTAAGTTTCACTAATGATTAGTGTGCTTTCTAAATTATTATAAACTCTTATAACAGGTATACAAGTATTATGAAATAATATTTCACTTATAGTATAAACCATATCCTATAAACCATATCCTAGCCGATTTATTTGTTATTTCATCTCTTCTTTTTCCATGCCTAGTTATGTTGAATTACATAGGTATCATTTAAAAAATATCTTAAAGCAAGTGATGAATGTGAAACAGCAAAAATTATAATTTATATGTTTGAGAATAAGAGAATGGAAATGTATTTATAAGAAAGACAAATAATCAGATTTTCCTATTATATATGGTGTTCTAACTTCTTATCTCTTTCACCCCCTTTCCATTTTCCACTTAGTTTTTGAATTATATCTCATTTCACAATCACCGGAAAGAAATGTATATTTTTTCAATATCACGCGAAAGGAGTGTATCTCATTTCAATTTGATATAAGGTTTTTCCCCCTTGAAGCTTTAATACATTTTCCTTCTTGGAACTATCAAATGACCACTTGACAGGGTTTACATGCTTGTCATCATTTCTCTATCTCCCCCCCTCATGCAATAGAACCATAGTTTTGGTTCAAAAAGCAGCAATCTGATTTATATTATTTGGGTCCTTTTATGAAGATGGTTATGTTATTTTAACTTTTAATGGATGCTTTCTTACGATGTGCCTTTAAAGTATCGTTGAATTATAATCAATCCCAAAAGCTTAAGCTACTGAGCTATGAACCTACAATATTATGTTAATTTACAATCAATTCAAAAGCTTAAGTTGGTAGAAAGTAGAGCCAACCATATATATCATGCCAGCATAACACATATAATAGGTATGATAGATGAGGGTGAAAAGAAAGGTCACACCAACAATAAAAGATAAGTGTTAGGTTCTGTTCCTGCATCTCAATTTATGCTAATCTATTTTTTTAGGCTTTGTTGAAACATTGATCGAATTTTTGTTATTGGTCGTTGTCCCTATTTTGAA
The DNA here is from genome assembly GCA_003254975.1 of Ochetophila trinervis. Taxonomy (NCBI): domain Eukaryota; kingdom Viridiplantae; phylum Streptophyta; class Magnoliopsida; order Rosales; family Rhamnaceae; genus Ochetophila; species Ochetophila trinervis. The sequence continues at coordinate 126,512 of QANX01003018.1, read as the reverse complement.
ATCCTTTGTTATGCTGGATAGGCGGCTTTGTTTCTAGCTCTGAGGGTAGTTCGTCTTACTGTCTGAGCACTTTCTGTTTTATAAGGTAGCCTAAATTCCATCCACAACATAAGAAGAATTGTGTAGGTGATTTGGGCCTATCATCTCTACTTTCATCGCACAATTACTTTGATGAGGGAAATGGATTATGTGACCTTGACTCAAATGTAGTTATCTTTTGGTTAATTAGAAGAAAATTACTGCTTGGTTCTCTGGTTTTGGGCGAGTTCAGTCAGTCTGGTGATCATGTTAGAAGGCTTAGAACATCTTTTGTTAACTGAAAATAATTAATGAGGGATTATATATAACAGGATACGACTTCTAAGAGGAAGAGTGAGAATGCTATTCTTATATTTTCTATTGAATGGGATATACTGAAGATTGTTTACTCCTTGTGAATCTGCATCTTCATGGACTTATTCTAATCAGTGTTTAGTGCTGAATTCTACTTTCTTCTTTCTCTTTTTATTTTTTGCTAACTTTTTTACTTAGTAAGAACCCTGAAATAAACCTAAGTCTCTGACAAGGATACCTTGTTGGAATTGATTTGAATAAGAACCTAATGTAATGGTATAAGATATCCAAATTTATATAGATTTTCTCCTCTCTTTTTTTGGGATTTGTACAGGTTGTGCGAAATTTGTGGTGAGACTGCAAAAAATATAACTGGTGTTGGGGATAGCAGATTTATGGATGAGTGGAATGAAAGAAGATTTACTGGTAGTAGTATTAATTCTTCTGGCAATAGTGGAGGATGTTGGCGTGGACAACCATTTTGTAACTTCTTAATGGCATGCATGGTAGTAGCTTTTGTACTTCCTTGGTTCTTTCGTGTAAATATGTTCTAGTAGGGATGTGAATAAATATACCCACATTCGCAGCAGGTGCATGATGTCCATTCTTGTGTACTCTGGTTCAATACAGTCCTGAAATTGTAATGGGATTTTGTGGTTTAGCACCCCATTGTACATACTGTCTGAGATCTATATTTTGGTCCTGAAGAAATTTATGGTTTCAGATAATTAAATTTCCCATACACCCCCTACAATTTAGGATCAGATTATGGATTAATTGCTCCAGTGCTACATGAGTGTGACAGGTGATAATAGATATTCTTTATAGGTGTTGGTATAAATTTTCATGTTAGAGGATGAAAATAATTTGTTTTGGATAATCATAGCTTTTTTCTTTTCTTTCTTAATCACTCCCTCCCCACTCCCAAAATTTTTTCTGATTCTTTTGTGCTCCTTATGGGATGTTATTTTATTTGATAAATCTCACTGTACATATTATTATTTTTTTGTCTGAATAAACGTTTGATTGTTTATTTACCATAATTTGTTTATTTGATAACACCAATTTGATCGTTAGCTTGCTTTGTTGGTTTTGGCTCTGAAATAATTAAAGACTTTTGTTCCCTGTTAAAATGAAATATCCTTTTGGGGGGAGCACCATGACTTGAATTCTTGTTTTTGTTGGACTTGGCTTAATGTAACTCCATGGAGTGAGGCTGAAACCGATAGCTTTCGCTATTGCTATATTTTTTGAAGGTTTTTTTATTAATATTAGTTTTTTTTTATGCCAACTATGGAGCTCCATGAATTTGTAAAAGAGAACCATTAAATTACATAACAGATGACATATTCAGACCAGGTCTGATGAAATATACAGACCAGGAGTGCAAGAGCATGTTAGGTCCAACGGTTTTGGGTGCATAAAGGTTCATACATTTCAAACATATGTCAAGCATTTGAACCCAGATACAAAACCATGCCTCTGCTAAATTGGGAAACAAATAAAAAAAAAAAAAAACAGGGTAGAAAAAGAATTATATGTGTTACTTGGAAAGTGGTGAGAAGCAGAACTCAAGCTATGTCCACAAAGTTTCGTATCCATAATCCTATATTATGATGATCCATTTGACATTGCATTATTTGATTAAATTGAGATGGATTTGATTTCAGCTGAGCTCATGCTTAAGCTAAATTGAATTTTAACAAGTACCAGCAGAAATATATGTAACAATATATGGATTTTGAAATATGGATTGTTTGCCGTAATCAAATGGTTTTAACAATTAAAAAAATGTCAAGTGTTAGAAATAAAAATAACAAAAAAAGGTTCAAATACTTATACTTAACTAGAGCAATTAAAATTTGCCGATGAAGATGATGTTTTTTTTAACAATGGAGAAAAATTTAGGAGTGAACTATATTATAATTTTTCTCTTAAAATAAATACTCAAGATTTCATTGGCATAGAAATATCAATTAAATAAATGGTTTGTTGGCGATGGATGTTATAAATTATGTAACTTTTATTTGATGTAGCTAAAAACGATTATTTATTATATATAAATGAATCAACTTATGCTAAACAACAATCCGTTGTAGTCTAGTTGGTTAGGATATTCGGCTCTCACCCGAAAGACCCGGGTTCAAGTCCCGGCAACGGAAATTTAAATTTTATTAAATTAAATAATGTAATTATTTTTTTTAAAGAAAAATTTATTTTACTACTACATAAATTTTTAAATTTCAAGAGTAATATATTAATTTTATAATTTACATTTTATGTTATAATAAAAGTTATAAAATAATATTTTAATGTAGCATCATTTATTGTGGTATAAAATACAAATTAAAAAATTAATGCGATATATTTAAAATTTAAAAGTCTAATGTGGTATAAAATATAAATTGAAGACTAAATGTAATATAAACTACAGAATACTAAAATATATTTATTCATTTTTTGTTTTGTTTTTTTTTAATAATTAAATTTCCTTATTTCTTTCAGTTTGTTTCTATGGTTTTATTTATTTATTTATTTTCATTGAGTTCAGGTTTTCTACTATTGATATAAAATACTTTTGTTTTTTGGTGTTTGAATGCATTTTTTTTGCCGGTTAATTTGTTGAGATTTGTCCTCCTGAGGACTTGCTCTCGCCTAGACATTTCCTCATCTGTAGCTTCAATTCTTTATTTTTCTTAGTAGTAGGAAGACTCCATTTTTAACTTCAATTAAAATTTGACATGAAGTTGTACATGGACAATGTTTTTTAATAATAATTTGTCTTTCTGGTTTTCTTTTTTGTTGAAAATTTGCGATTTTGATTTGGTTACCATAAAAATGGATGTTTTTAATTTCTCAATATATATTTTTAATTATTTTATTTAAAATTGGTAGTGTTTCTCTGGTAAGATTTTAACAATCGAGTCAATTTAATATTTTAGTTTTTAGTGTTTTTATTTTATAACTAACTTTTTGGATATGTGATTATAAACTAATATTTTTCTTAGTAGTAGGAAGACTCCATTTTTAACTTCAATTAAAATTTGACATGAAGTTGTACATGGACAATGTTTTTTAATAATAATTTGTCTTTCTGGTTTTCTTTTTTGTTGAAAATTTGCGATTTTGATTTGGTTACCATAAAAATGGATGTTTTTAATTTCTCAATATATATTTTTAATTATTTTATTTAAAATTGGTAGTGTTTCTCTGGTAAGATTTTAACAATCGAGTCAATTTAATATTTTAGTTTTTAGTGTTTTTATTTTATAACTAACTTTTTGGATATGTGATTATAAACTAATTTTTTTTTAAAGTTTAACTGTGTATAAAAATTAAGATTAAACAAAAAAAAATGGATAAACATTTATTTTACTACTTTTTTATTAATTCTGAAACTTAAAATTTTTTATTCATTTTTTTTTATAGTAAGGCCAAAAAAGACTTATGTATACTTTACATTATTATTTATTAAAATAGTTAGAATTTTATTGTCACAAAGGGTGGTTTTTGCAATTAAGTTTTTGGATGGAAAAAATTAAGGAAATATAAGATAAAGAGTGTTAGTGAAATATTAAAAATGTGAAAATTTAACTTAAATTTTGATTAATTAGGAGGGATCCATGCTAAAGTAGCATTCCGTTGTAGTCTAGTTGGTCAGGATATTCGGCTCTCACCCGAAAGACCCGGGTTCAAGTCCCGGCAACGGAAATTCATTTTATTTAAATATAAGTTTTTTTGTTTTTTTTTGTTTTTTTCAAGTCCATCGAACAGTGAAAAACCCTAAACCCCATCTTTACATAGAAGATGTATGTTTTTATTTACCTTGTCAATCTTGTTCAGGTGGTCTGCACTCACCGCTCTTCACCAAAACGCAAATGGTATCCCTCTCCATCTTCAACCAACTTTGGTTTTCCGGTCAATTTTGTATTGAATGCATATTCTTTAGTTATTGTATGGATTTTGGTTATGACTGTGTTTGAGAATGCAAGCAGGCTTCGGAGAAGAAGCTGGCAAACCCCATGAGGGAGATCAAAGTCCAGAAGCTTGTCCTCAATATCTCCGTCGGTGAAAGCGGTGACCGTCTCACCAGAGCTGCCAAGGTTCTTTTCTTTCGCCTCTTGTTTGTTTCCCGTGAAAGGATTAGAAAGATTCAGAGGCTCTTATATATAATAACGGGGTTTTCTTATTGTTCATTGTGATTTTCATTTTCAATTTTTTTTTTGGGTTTAGGTTTTGGAGCAACTGAGCGGCCAAAGTCCTGTCTTTTCTAAAGCTCGCTACACGGTTCGATCGTTCGGGATCAGGCGTAATGAGAAGATTGCTTGCTACGTGACGGTGAGGGGCGAGAAGGCTATGCAGCTTCTTGAGAGTGGCTTGAAAGTTAAGGAGTATGAGCTTTTGAGGAGGAACTTCAGTGACTCTGGCTGCTTCGGCTTCGGTATTCAGGAGCATATTGATCTCGGAATAAAGTCAGTGCCTTTTTTTCTTTTTTGTTGGGTGATTTTTAGATCTAATATGCTACTATGATTAGTGTTGGTTGGAATAAAGTACAGTGCAATGGATATGCAAGGAGGATAGACCTTGAATGTGATTCTAAGAATTTATTGTCAAATTTGATATAATGTTGAAATTAAGATATATGTACAGGCTAAGGCTGAATTTTTGTTTTCCTGTATGTGTTGTGCTTCAAAAAGCTAAATATGCAATTAACTTGTGTCGTTGAAATTTTTTCTTATTGCTAGAGGCATTCTGTTTCACAGCTGATGTGATGAATTAAATTCACGATCCAACTTGCTTAACATGAATCCAACATCATGATACTAATGAGCTTGGTACACATTATTTTAATATTTCATCTGGGTTAAAAGCTGTTTGGTACCTAGGTTAAGTAGGGCCTAGATAGGTCCTGAATCTTCTTATTTGCCGGACAAACATACAATGATGGGTTTTTCCTTATTTTTTGTACTAATTCATGGTTCACATTTGACAGGAATATTTTTGTTTTATAGCTGTAGGCCTGCCTAGTTCAAATAATAGCAATTACCCACTAATTGTAGACTGTAGTACATAATGGATTTGGTTGTGTCCCATCGTTTTATTTTGATTGCTGGTATTGGTTATATGAGTTTTGTCCCATGTATTTCATTCACGGGTTTGATAATGTGGTGAATTGCAAATAGCATAGTACAGAATGAAATAGGCTTTTACTTGGAATAGGATGTAGTATGAAATAACTATTAGACAAAATGTGATGGCATCTAACCTTTGCCTCTCCTCCTTTCAGGTATGACCCTTCGACTGGAATCTATGGCATGGACTTCTATGTCATTTTGGAACGCCCAGGGTATCGTGTGGGTCGTCGTCGGAGATGCAAGTCCACTGTTGGGATTCAACATAGGGTTACAAAGGAGGATGCAATGAAATGGTTCCAGGTTAAATACGAAGGAGTCATCCTAAACAAGTCTCAAGCCATTAATTGATCATATTGAACATTGTATTTGTTCTTATTTTTGAAACCCAATTACTTTAAAATTTTTTGTTGTGCCAGGAAAGTGTTTCCATCAAAGAGATTTACGAGCCAGTTTAAAGTGTTCCTGTCATTATTTTATTCCTGGTGGTTGTCCATGAGAAAGTTTATTTATTTATATATTTTTGGGCTTCTATTACTATTTTTTTCTTTCTTTCAGTTTTTGAAAGGAGAGAGAGGTAGGGTGTTCATTATTTATTACTGTAATAGTGGTACGTAGTATGGCTTTACTAGCTTTACATTTACTCTGACTCCGACATCGGTGATCAATTTTTACTACCTTGATCCGGAGCAATCTAAAGATGCAGATTTAGCAAAGTAACTGGAGTGTCCTATAAGCAGTATCGTTATGCCCTATCCTGTAGCAAGTCTCGCATAATCAGATGGCTGACCAATGGGCTATGCTCAAAGATAACTTATGCTCCTGAAGAAAAGCATGGTAGAGATTAAAACTTGTAATGGTTAGCTGAGTAACAACCAAAATCATAAAGAATAAAGAACTCCGCGACAGTCAAAGTACATGTGGTTAATTTCTGTTTCATTTGAATACAGTAGTCAGCTATAGTCATTTACAAAACAATTAAGATCTATTACTCGAGTAATATACAAAAAGAAATGAAAATGAGAAAAATTTCTGCTGAATCAGATATTGGAAATCAAATATCATTTTCTTTGGTCTATGTACTTCGAACTAGCAGACTAGCAACCACAATTTTCTATCAGCAAGGCTTTACATTACATTATGACCTCAGCAAATTCACGAGCTTGCTCTTCTTCAGTTTTGAGTATCCTCTGATTCCTCTCGACTTGGCTAACTTTTTCAGTTCAGGAAGTTTCATCTCCTCTAGTCTTAGCAAATCTGTCTCCGTTCCATCTGTGATTGGCAATGCTTCACTGCTCAGCTCAAGAGACTTGCCTCTTGGGGCTGTTAGAGATGGAATTGGGGATATCTTTACAAATTTAGATGGTGGCCGAGTTAACTTGAAGTCCTTATCTGGTGGATTACCCTGTACTCCCTGCTCTTTCTTAGGCACACCTCTTCTCCTCCTTGTTAATACCTTACCTCCTTCTTTGTTTGTAGCGTTTCCTGGGACAGATAGAGAATCTGTTAACAAACGATATGTCGGAATAGGATCATATTTTTAAACCAGCATCAACATTCTTACTATCTGAGTGGTGAGATTTTAGGCTTCTGTGTTTCTCATTGCAGAAGAAGTAGCTATGATGTATAGAATGTCGCCAATTGCAACATTTATACACTACAATTAACCAAAAAAAAAAAAAAATATATATATATATATATATATATGGTTTTTGACTACCTTTTACATGCTTTCTTGATCTGCGAAGAACCTCTAGAATTGATTTGGCAGAGGGCTTATCTTCAGAAGTATTAGAATGTATCTCCTCAGCATTTGTAGATTTTTCCTTTGAAAGTGAAGATTGTATTCGTCTGAATAGTGCAATTATCTCTTCCTGGTTAGATGAGTTTAATTTTTTGTCAACAGGTGATTTGTTATTTTCTTCCTTCTTTGTTGTTCTTCCTGAAGCAGAACTTCTTTTTGGAGGACTGCCTCTTCTATTTTCATCAGACCCTATGCATGAAAGAGTTAACTGAAGGTCCATTTGTTGGAAGTAAGAAGGAACATCTGCAATCTCAGCCAAATTTAACAAGCTGCATCAAAAAATGATCCTTCAGTCTAGTTCAAAAAATTTAAGGGCCACTAAATGGTTAAAGGTATGCTGCTATTGATATTCAGTACAAGCCAATCGTTGAAAGTATGAAGAAACATCTGCAATCTCAGCCAAATATAACAAGCTGCATCAAAGAATGATCCTTCACTCTAGTTGACAAAATTCAAGGGCCACTAAATGGTTAAAGGTATGCTGCTATTGAAATTCAGTACAAGCCAATAAAAGGGGAATGTTGGATTCAATTTTTGCAATCGACAGATTTACAATGTGAATGCATTTATAACATGTTAAGTTAGAAAATAAAAGAAGAGAAAATTCCATACCTCCTTTTTTGTATTTTCATAATATAATATAATATACATTATTGTTATGTTGCATCAGGTTAAAGTATCTAATTTAATCTAGAGAGAAAATCACTACTTAAGGGACATCAACAAAAGTACCCAGCAGCAAGTCTAGGATCACAGGCTATATGCCCTGATGCATACTTAAGTAGCTTAACATATTTTTATAGGTCTCCAACTACAAACATGATTGGATCTATTTTCAAAGAACCTCTATGAATCCTATAAAGTAGAAGTTAGGTAAAGACGCCATAATTAGATTTAAGATGCTTCTACAAAAATACTTTTATATGCAACGTTGCATATAAAAGCAGGACTCGCATATGCTTGAATTTTCTTTTATGTAACGTTGCATATGATTATAGTTCATTAAATTTATTTTCATATTATAATTGAAAGTGACATGGATAACATAGTGTAACGGTTACATTTAATACTTTATCTTGCTTCTACATGCACCCACTTTATTTTTCAAATGATTTCTTCATAAGCCAATGCATTTCTTTCTACACCCACCCACCCACCCACCAGTACTGGTAGAATAGAAACATAAATGATTAGCGTTCATGTGAGATTGGTAGTGCACTGGAATTTATTAGCAAAAATGTTTTATCCTATTACCAGAATAAAGTTGAAGTATATGAAAACTTTTAAGTGTTCATAGTATAAAAATTAAACTTCACAGAGATTTCTCAACGGGGTGGAGTCGGTGGACCATAAATGTTGGAGAAATTATGATAACCGCTATTATTCTTGTAGGTCCTTTTAACACCATGGCCGATAGAGTAGCTAAGGTCTCTTTTGATCTTAATAGTTCTTAGTTTTTTCAGTTACCCTTCTTTATCTTTACTCCCAAATGATTTAGCTGATAATGTGCTTTCTGAACCTTTGGGAGGTATGTCTCTGTAATCCTCTCCTTTTTTAGGCTTTTTGTGGTTAATGCAATCTTTTATACACCAAAAAAGAAGAAGTAGCATTTGCTCTTTAGCTCAAAAAAAAAAAAAAAAAAAAAGAAGAAGAAGAAGAAGAAAAGAAAGCATTTGCTAAAATCCTGGTAACTGTTTTAAAGTGCACATAGGACTTCATTCAGACCCATGAAATGTCCATGGAGTATCATCAACTAATACATCAGTTTGTGGGTCAACTATCTATCTAGAAATTTAGATTCTTTCTGAAAACCAAAGAAAAACCAATAATTCCACACAAACACCAAAACCCAACAAATATTCATTATTACAATATGATTCAAAACTAAAGAGAAAATTATGAATGATGTTTACACCTGTAAGAAAGCTCAACCACATTCTCTTGAAACAGCAGTAAAATGGTCATGCTCATGCACCCATATACAATTATGATTACTGATATGGCATGGAAATAAAAAATTGTGGAGATAATAAAATATTCCTCGAAAACATTTCTAAGAAGATGTGATTATTAAAAATGGTAATGGGAAAATAAGGTAAGAATGCAAGATTACCTCTCAGAGAAAAGATGGGGTTTCTCATCTTTGACTGCTTGGTGATAAAGGAGAAAGCAGGAAAGCAAAACACAGAATTAGAATGAAAAACAATCGGACCCATATCTTCCCTCGAAAATTTGAGTGCGCGGAAAATGAGAATGGAGTTCCCGGAAAATCTGTGATTCTGAATATGCAAGTGATTCTCCTCCTTATCTTCTCAGGCTCTTAACAAAAAAAATTGTAGCAAAGCTAGAATTTTTATCTCTAAAATAGCTGGTCCACAACTTCCCGAGGCGTGTATACACCACGCGCCCAAGCCTTTTTAAAGATTATGTGTGTGTATATATACACTTTCCTAGTGCAGTGGTTAGTTTTTTATTTGGTTGATTGAGATTTTCCTGTTGTTTGGGTGCAGGGAAGGAGCCATGTTGATGGTGACGAAATCGTCACCGAGCTTGTTCTCGGCCTCATCGCCTTTCCATGATTCTAAGTCAGACTCTGTGAAAATCCCAAATGGTTTTATTTTCCTTAAACACTCTCCAAGAACCTCCCTGTTATCATCGAATTCAGGCTGTTCTTGTGCTATAACCGGGCCTTCTGCCTTGCTTTCTGAACCCACCAGCTGTAATGTTATAGATTACGATGCGAAAATTATGAAGTTCTGCGAAATGGGTAATCTGAAAAACGCCATGGAATTGTTTTCTGGGTCACAAAAATCTGAGCTTGAGCTGAAGACTTACTGCTCCATATTGGAGCTCTGTGCTGAAAATAAATCGCTAGCAGATGGTGGAAAGGTTCACTCAGTTATTTGTACTAATGGTGTAGAAATTGAAGGATATTTAGGTGCAAAACTTGTTTTTATGTATGCAACTTGTGGGGATTTAAGACAAGCCAGGCGGGTTTTTGATAAGATTTCAATCGAAAAGGTTTTTCTTTGGAACCTTATGATAAATGAGTATGTAAAGATTCGTAATTTTAGGGAAGGTATAAACTTGTTTAACAAGATGCAAGAGTTTGGAATCCAGCCAAATTCTTATACATTTACTAGTGTTTTGAAGTGTTTTGCAAACTTAGGCATTGGAAAAGCCGGCGAAAAGATTCATGGGTATCTGTATAAACTGGGTTTTGGGTCGCACAACGCAATTGCGAACTCTCTAATTGCTCTCTATTTTAAGAGTAGAAGAGTTGAAAGTGCACAAAAGGTGTTTGATGAATTGAGTGATAGAGATGTTATATCATGGAATTCTATGATAAGTGGATATGCATCTAATGGTCTTGCAGAGAAGGGAATTAAGATTTTCATAGAGATACTAGGTTTAGGAATTCATATGGATTTGGCTACAATGGTCAATGTTCTAGTGGCATGTGTAGATAATGGCACTCTTCGGTTGGGAAGAGAGCTTCATGCTTATGCAATAAAAGCTTGTTTTGCTGGGGAAATCAAGTTCTATAACACTTTATTGGACATGTATTCAAAATGTGGTAACTTAGATGGTGCAATTCAAGTATTTGAGAAGATGGGTGAAAGAAGCGTGGTGTCATGGACTTCATTGATGGCAGGTTTTGTTCGAGAAGGTCTCTCTGATGAGGCAATTAGAATATTCCATGAAATGGAAAGAAATGGGGTTAGCCCAGACATCTTTACTGTCACAAGCATACTTCATGCTTGTGCTTGTAGTGGCTCCTTAGAAAATGGCAAGGACATTCATGATTATATTAAGAAAAATAGCATGGACTCAAATTTGTTTGTCTCTAATGCTCTTATGGATATGTATGCTAAATGTGGAAGCATGGAAGATGCTCACTTGGTTTTTTCTAGTATGCCTGTGAAGGACATTATTTCATGGAATACCATGATTGGGGGTTACTCCAAAAACAATCTTCCCAATGAAGCTCTGAAGTTGTTTGCTGAGATGCAACAAAAATCAAAACCTGATAGGGTAACAGTAGCCTGTGTCCTTCCGGCTTGTGCTAGCTTAGCAGCTCTGGGTAAGGGCCAGGAGATTCATTGTCACATATTAAGAAATGGATACTTTTCAGATCGATACATTGCGAATGCACTTGTTGACATGTATGTGAAGTGTGGGGCATTAGTTCTTGCACGGTTACTTTTTGATATGATTCCTGTGAAGGATCTGATCTCATGGACGGTGATGGTTGCTGGATATGGCATGCATGGATTTGGAAGTGAAGCAATCTCTATCTTTCAGGAGATGAGACATGCAGGTATTGAGCCTGATGAAGTTTCCTTCATTTCTATCCTCTATGCTTGCAGCCATTCTGGATTAGTTGATGAAGGATGGAGATTATTTAACATTATGAGAAATGAATGCAAGATTGAGCCCAAGTTGGAGCACTATTCATGTATGGTGGATCTTCTTTCCCGAATTGGGAATCTGTCCAAGGCATATAAATTCATTAAAACAATGCCAATTAAACCAGATGCCACAATCTGGGGTTCCTTGCTCTGTGGTTGCAGGATCTACCACGATGTAGAACTAGCAGAGAAAGTTGCAGAACGTGTTTTTGAGCTAGAGCCAGAGAACACTGGGTACTATGTACTGTTAGCTAATATATACGCAGAGGCTGAAAAATGGGAAGAAGTGATGAAACTGAGGCAGAGGATTGGCCGGAAAGGCTTAAAGAAGAATCCAGGATGTAGTTGGATAGTTATCAAGGGAAAAGTTATTATCTTTGTTGCAGGAGATAGTTCACACCCACAAGCAGAAAAGATAGAGTCACTATTAAAGAGGTTGAGAGCAAGGATGAAGGAAGAAGGTTTCAATCCTAAAACACGGTATGCTTTAATTAATGCAGATGACATGGAGAAGGAAGTAGCTCTATGCGGGCACAGTGAGAAGTTAGCCATGGCTTTCGGAATACTTAGCTCATCGCCAGGACAAGTCATACGGGTCACCAAGAATCTGCGTGTTTGTGGTGACTGTCATGAGATGGCCAAGTTCATGTCCAAGACATCCAGGAGAGAGATTGTCTTGAGAGATTCCAATCGTTTTCACCATTTCAAGGACGGAAATTGTTCTTGCAGAGGTTTCTGGTGAATTAGTGATGGTAGTGTCAAAACGAGGAAAATTAGATGTAAATGAGCTCATTGTCTAGACTCTAGACACAGCTCCCTGCCTTCTTACTGGTTGAACAATGTCTCGCAAGTGAATTGTTGTAAACTATGGTCCTTGATTGACATAACCAAATCCAAAATGCCCATTTTAGATTAGGCATTCTTTTATAGCAGGTGAAACCGAAGACATGCTTTTTCCCAAGCTTTTAGCTATTTTTGAATCTGTTTTTTTTTTGGTGAATAAAAAAGGACTTATCCGTAGCGGGTTCATAGGCCTAGGAGATATTTAGCGAGTGGACCGACTAAGGCGTCTTTTTAACCTGATAAGAGTCCGCGATTGGAGCCCGTGTCGCTAAAATCTCCATCTTCCTCGTGCGGTAGCAGCGGAGAGGAGCACTTGAGTCCAAATGGGGTTACCAAGACTCGAACTTCAATTTTCGTACTCGCAGGTGTGAAGGCTCGGCTGGCTCCTACCACTGGACTACACCCTCAAGTGCTGGACGATCATTTACAATCTATAAGCTTTTAGCTAGTTTTGAATCTGTTGAAAGGTTATAACTCAATCATTTACAATCTAGAAATGATGGACGATCCTTTGCGTGTGGAACTAGAAAAAAAATTTAGTGGGACAAACTTATAGGACATCCCTCTCACATTCATTTATAAGACTTGCCACATAGAACTCGCCTAAATGTTAAGAAAGTACGTCCTATAAATCCATTCCACTAAAGTATTTTCCGTGGAACTAATGTTTCCTCAAAGATGCCTTCTACATCATGACTGTAGGTTGTGGAAAAGTGCACCTTCTACTGTATTTTTATGAGTACTTTCCTTTTTAGTTCAAAAGTAATACAATCCTCAGATAAAGAACTAGGTATGTCAACGTGTCGTGTTGAACTGTATCTGTGTTGTTTTGTGTTTGTGTTAAATTTTTTTCATCCAAATCCAATCCGTTAAGCAGTCGTGTTGAACTGTGTTCGTGGTGTATCGTTCCATGTTCGTATCGTATTTAATTCGTGCCTACTAAATCTAAATACATTTTCAAATGATATGCTAAACATCTTATAAAAAATATTAGCATACTAAAATTCAACATAATTAATAATTATGAATTTAAAATATATAAAATATTATGAATTAAAACTATATTAAATATTTATCGTGACTAAAAAAACAAAATATGTATTATAATTGTCAAGTTAAAAATATTCAAAATATTATAAACCAAACTAAAATTGTACATCCAATATACATAATAAAAAAATAAAATCTAAAACAAAATATCAATATATAAAATAGATATAAAATTGTCATTTTTTAATAAAATAAAATATGAATTTTTTAATTTAAAAAAAATAATAATAATGTAAAAAATTTATTATAAAAAAATAATTAAATTAATATTTTTTTATTGTGTCGTGACACATCGTGTTAACGTGTTACAAACTGTTTTCTTATCGAGTCACACTAATATCAACATGATCTAATATCACAAATCCAAACTTATAAATTATCTTGTCGTACCGTGCCATATTATCGTATTGTGTAAGGCCATGCAAAACCCACTATGACACCCAGAAAAGATTCTGAATTCAAATTTCTCGTCCCCAAAATCCATCTTCTGTCCCATTGAGAGCTCAATTTATTACTAAATTTTGATTGTCTATTTTATCATACATGTTCCGTGAACGATAATTGTAGTCTAGATATGCTTGATGGCTCTTTCACTTTCGTTAGGCATGTGATCTGATCGAAGATGCAATTTATGGAGCTACGACAGAGGTTCTGCAACAGGATCAGTTTGTTCATTTGAATCAGTCCATGGCAAAAAGGAATCAAAATTCCATTTCTATGCCCGGTCAATATCATCTATTTGCCACAAGCGAGGATGGTTTAGTGGTTTAGTTTAGAAAATATTATAATTCTGACAATATATATAATTTATATCTTTCTCCCTAGCTCGTGTTAAATATTTAGTCAGAGGTCCTTGGAATTTATTTTTTAAATAATTATCTGCCAGGTGTGGAAGAACAAATGTCAAAGGTTATTCACCAAAACATTTATTAGAACTTAAACAACCAAGAACAAGATGCGAAAGCAAAGCATTTCTTTTTTTCTTTTAAAAACAAAAATACAAAGAAAAACTAAAGCAATCTGCCTAATTGATGGTTTTTTCAGTTAATTGACATGTTTGAGTCAAATATGGAAATGTATAAATCAATTGGCTGCAGAAGTATCTTTTTTATCAAAGCAAAGCCAGACAACTAAGATCCAGCCAGCCATCTGACATATTCATGGTCCATCCTTTGTTAAATGGAAAATTCAAACATCATGCTTAATAATTATCCACTTACAAAATCCTCAATCATATCAGTTCGGCTGTTGTCCTTTTATCCATCCAAGTGAATAACTTATAGAGATAATTTGTTTTCAAGGTGTGCCCGCACTGAAATACACTATTCCATTCCATCCCTAGTATCATTTCAAAGAATAGTAACTTGGCATTCCTCATCTGTATTCTAAAAAAGGACTTTAAGGTCATAACTAGTTTAGAAAGTATGTTGTTGCTAGCCTCAGGAGCTTAGGGAATGGAATCAAAGAAACAAACAAATTCATAATTTGCAAAGTAGTCCCGGCAACTTACAGAAGTTCATCTGTTCATAGAAAGGAAAATACCCAGTAATTTAATTTTTTAATTTTTTTTTTGGCTTAAACCTGTTGAATCTTTTTGATTAAGACTGAATAGATAATATATTACAAAGAGAATAAAGAAAGACAAGAAAAAGGAAAAAAAAAAAACCAGTTGAATTATCACTTTTTTCGAATGCTTAAGCTAATAAAGTTGAATCATTTTATTTTTTTATGTATTTTTTCTAACACTATATTTTAGATTTTTAAGTAAAATTGTTGAATTTGAAATCTAAAACTATAAAAAAAAATTTGATTGATACCAAATTGAATTACTACTCCTCTACAAAATTTAAACTAATAAATAAAGGGACATCTTTAAGTTTTTCTCTAACATGAATGAATTGAAAGCACACATTATGAATAGAGAATGAATTAACATATATAATATATAAAAGAAAAAGGGAAAAAGCAAGGCTTTAGCTCAAGAAAATTAAACATTTCAGGTTTACAAATCAAACCCCATTCCCCCTATATGGCAAATAATAATAAAATCAAAGAGATTACACGTGAAAATGATAGAAAAATGGAAACTCCCTGCTCTTTTACTCAGCAGGTGATAAAAAAGCAGTGAAAAAAATAACACACCGATCTAATGATTCCCTCTCACTCTCTCTCCCCCTTTCCCTTTCTTTCTTTCTGCATCTACTCTTCTTTCTCATTGAGTGTAATAAATCAATAAAAATAACCAATCTTTGATGACCAATATTTCCTAATCTAAATTTTAGATAACCAACCTACAAACAATTTCAATTTCAGCCACACCATTTCGATAGAAGAACCAAGAAAACAATTAGAAAAACAATGGAAGAGAGGCCAATTGCCACACCAAGCACAACCTTACTTGGTCCGTGATGATGCTCATTGTGACTGGAATCATCTGCATCACTGTCATCATAATCTGAATCACTGCTATCATCCGCTGAGGAATCTTCCTTAGACGGAGGGGGTGATAATGGCAATCCATGTTTATCACATCGAGCAATCCCAAGCTTCAATTTTGATGACAAAACTGAATGGTTGTAGCACAGATTGGTATTCCCACCCACTTTGAACACAACCAACCTCTTGATGAACGAGGCATTGAAAGGCACAACTCCATGAAAGTTGTTATTCGCAAGATTCAAGAACTTCAAGCTCTTCATCTCCGAGAAGTACCTCGGAATCGTCCCGTTCAACTGGTTGGAGCTCAGATCGACATGAACCAAACCCGGTATAGCTGACATCGACTCGGGAACAGAGCCAGACAAAGAATTGGACGCCAACGACACGTTTCGAAGCGAAATGAGGTCCCCAAACGAACTGGGTATTTCACCAACGAGAGCATTAGATGAAAGATTCAAACTTTCGAGGTTTTCAAGGAGGTTAATGGAGCTGGGTATCTTTCCCTTGAGCATATTACCCGAAAAATCGACATGGGTAAGATTCAAATTCAAGTGTCTCGGAACAGTACCAGTGAGATTGGCATGCGAAATGGTCACGGATTTGAGCTTTTTCAAGTTGCCAAGAATGACAAAAGGACCACTGGCATTGACCAACACATTAGAGACTGTAAGATCCGTGAGGTTCTGAAGGCGAGCGAGCCAAATGCCGGTGAGCTTTCTCAGGCTACGAATGCAAGTGAAGGAGCGCAGAGAGGCAACGAGATCGGCAGGGAAGCGAATAGGCGCAATGGGGCAGTTGACGAACTGGAGGGACTGGAGAGTAGAGAGGGACTTGAGGGCGGTGAAGGACAAAGCGACGTCGTCGGAGCAGTTGGATAGGCGGAGGGAGAGGAGGTGGCGAAAGGGCTTGGCGGAGTCACAGAGTGTGATGTTGTTGTGGAGGAGGTTTGGTTGGGTGCAGGGGTCTTTGGAGGTTGGGATGTTGAGGGATTGAAGGGCTCTCAGCTGCTTTGGGTCTAGACTTGAAGAAGAAGATGGAGAAGAAGAAGGAGAAGAAGCTGAGGAGGAGTTTGATGGAGATGGCGAAGAAGATGGAGAAGAAGAAGGAGAAGAAGCAGAGGAGGAGTTTGATGGAGATGGAGAGGAGATGGGTGAAGGGGTTGGGGTTGGAGAGTGAACTGCTGGTGAAGAAACTGAGAAGCTGGTGCTGCAGAAAAAGAGGATCAGGAGAAGACTTAGAAGCAATGGTGGCGATTCCATTGCAGAGAGAGAGAGAGAGAATGAACCTCTTCAGAGTAGCTTAATGGAAGAGTGTGTGTAAAGGTGGGTAAGGCAGTGTTGGAGCTGAGAATTGAGTGAGCTTGGGAACAGAGAAGGGAAAGGGTAGGATTTTAGCAAGGAAGGTCTTTAAGAATATTGTTTGGGCAAAAATACTGTTATGCCCTTGAGTTTTGGATATAATTGCAGGATTTTAAGATGGGACTTTTCTAAATTAAAAAAATTTGCACTTTTTCTTTGTCCTTGCATTCGTTCTTTTTTCCTTCATATGCTAAAATCTTCGAAAAAAAGTTTTCCAGACTTCAAAGATTGACGTGGGTCTCTACTCGAAGTTGTAGAAGCTTACTGAGATATTGGGTTTATGAATTGCATTGAAGCTGATTATTAGATGTGTTAACATAACAGCACAGCACGTTCTGCACACCCACTAACTCAAATTAATTACTGTAAAAAGCTTTTTATAAAACCCCACACATCTTTTTTCATTCAAAAGCATACAGATCCAAACTTAATGAATAATTTTGTCAATACTTTACTAAATACAAGTTTAAAAGACTAGCCTTTTGTTATCAAAAGGTGGAAGTTCATGGTTTGCTTCTTCAACACTCAAATTGATAATATTACTAATTATAATTAGCTTAACTTTTTTATCATTGTTATATATGTTGGATGATGACAATGTAAATAGTGGACAAGGCAAAGGGTATTTATCAATCTAGGCGACCACATGCAACTACTGTTGAACGTAAAGGGACAGTATGTTATTTTGGGAGATTAGAAAAAGGAACAAGGGTCAGATCGGATGGATTTCAACATTTTAAAGGGGTTAAACTGTAATTAGGGTAATTTAAATAATGAATATCTGAGAATAAATTATTTTTTTTGGTAAAAGAATATCTGAGAAGAATTGTTGTCCGTTGAAGGGGGGTTTATAATGAATAATAATAAAAATCCAAGTTGATAATTTTGGGTGGATTTGCGTGCGTGGTTTCCAGCTATTTTTTTTCTTTTCTTTTGGGATCCTCTTTTTCATTATTTATTTTTGGGACCGACTCTCACTCTTTGACCGTTAATGGTTACTTTTTTAACTGCGACAACTGCACCCTTTTGGCAATTCTTGAATTTAATAGACCCTCACCACCAAAATTTACAAATGAATTATGGGCAGTAATTCACAATTTGCAGTTGTAAATATAGTCAGTCTAATATACTAGCTGCATATTGACACATTTATCCATGTTCCTTTCTTTTCCCCTTGAGGAATGCGACATCACATAACTGTATCAATACAAACATTAACGTTATAGAGTATGGTACCAATTTTGGGGTTTTCTTATCTTCAGGTATATAGAGAATATTTCATTTTCCAATTGTATGTGACATAGTTATATAAAACTCACTATTGGTTTTTTAAAACCCATCAGTTTATTTCTACTATCATTAACATGATTTCTCTAATTTCATTTAGTTAAAAAAAAATTTAGTACTTATAAATAAGAAAGTTGTTTTCAAAAAAAAAAAAGAAAAAAGAAAGTTAATAAACAAACTGTAAAACAGTAAAAGAAACAATTGATAAATTTTAAGACTAATTTTAACTTCTTGTAACTACGATACGTTGCCAAAAATATTCTAATATTAGTAGAGCTTTTGGANTGTAACTACGATACGTTGCCAAAAATATTCTAATATTAGTAGCTTTTGGACTCGAGAGTAATATTAATAAAGAGAAAAAAAAGAAACAACAAAAAGAAAAGAAGTCCTCCATGAAATGGAATTAGGAGTTGGTGGTTAAACAATCAAATAGTGAAGTAATAAAAATGTAAACTCAGACCCTACGTTTTAATTTGGAATGAATTTTTTGTTTAATAGTCATCTCTAAATGGCACAGTTAGTATTAAATACGATGCTAAAAGTTCCACATACAATTATAGCAAGTGAGCTTGTGCTTTATTTTTCTTTTTTGGGTAGTAGCAAGAGAGCTTGTGCTTTGCTTTCCATTCACAAAAGCAGGCAAAATTGATTATATTCATTAAATGACACATGCTATATAATATAATACTTGGGAATTTGGTTTTCCTTTGTCTGCGTCTCCAAGACTTTCCTTGGCGGAAATTACCAAAAAAACAAAAAAAGAAGACTTTCCTTGGTGGAGAGTGAAAGCCACGGCTCACCATAATGTATTAAGTAATTAACTGAAAGGAAACCACAATAAGGGTCGGAAACCGAACATTGCCCAAGACACAGGTCCAAATGGGTCTCAACTCCCAAATGTGGGGTATCAATTGAGCCGATTTGGAACCAGAAGGTTGGATCGATTGAACCGGTCTGCGGTCTACCATACCCTTCAAGCATTTCTGAGTCTCCAGCTCATTCAGACAATAATATTCTAGATATTAAAGAATTTTAGAAAAAGTTGAAATATGTTGTTTTTGTTGGATTTATAGAGTTGTGACTAAAAGACTTTATCATAAAGAAATGTTAGTTCATTTTGTTATTTTTAGTTTGATGGTTTTGGTTTATTGTGTGAGAAGAGTGATGTTGTTTTGCTAAAGAAATAATAAGGGAGAAAATATAGATATTTTAGTATACTTTGAGTCATAACCGAGTGATGGAAAAGAAAAATAAGAGAGACTTCTCTATTTTTTTTTATTTTTTTTTTTATATTTTGGAGGAAAAGAGAAAAACCGGGACTTTAACGTTCAAATTATTTAGCTTGAACTATCATTATCATCTGTGTTACAATATATAAGCAAAACAATATTTTGCTTTACACAAAAGATAAAAGGAAATATATAGAAAACTGATGGATATTAGGAAGCATTTTGTTATGGATCAATTGAAAGAATAAATTATTTTAGAATTTTGAAGTTAACTTGAGTTGCTTAAATTAGGAAGACATTTTTTTATCTTATCCAAGTTTTATTTTGAAAATATTATTTTTTGAACTTTCCATTGCTAAACACTTCTACATTACCAAAAAGAATAAATGAAGATATATAGTTTTATATATTCAGCTTTAGTTTTTTCTTTGATGATTGTCTTGGTCAAACATTCGAACAGACATAGTATTATTTGATATAGATGAATTCGAGCTTAAAATTTTGGTTGGGTGCTCGTCATGACTAGAACATTTCGCCTTGGATATGCTCAATTCAGTATGGTTGAGTGAAAAATTTGACAATTTTTCAAAGTTTGTGATTATCAGAAGCTCGTGTATTTGTCTCAGACTTCCATGTATTGGCTCGCATATGTAGTGGGGCTTGTCTTTGACACTTTGTTCGTCTCAGACACTTTGTTTCTCTTGGCATTGCTGGTGTGAAATATTGTTGTCTTGAACATTTTGTCTCAACTTTATTGGTGTTGGATATTACTATCTTTGCTTTTTTTGTCTTTAACATTTGTTGTTTCGGACTTTTTGGTTTTAGATTTTATTATTTTGGACATTTGTCACAGTTTTGTTTGTTTCGGACATTGTTATCTTAGACATTATATTGCAGATTTGCGAGCATGCCTTATTTTGTGGCAAAATTGTCACATTTCAACAGTTTTTCATTAGGATAAATTTGAAAATTTTATTCGAAAAAAATAAAATAAAATTAGACCTTTTGGTTAAGATTTTTTTTTTTCTAAACACTTCTACATTACCAAAAAGAATAAATGAAGATATATGGTTTTATACATTCAGCTTTAATTTTTTCTTTGATAATTGTCTTGGTCAAACATTTGAACAGAGTGAAAGACTTGATAATTTTTCAAAATTTATGATTATCGGAAGCTTGTGTATTTGTCTTGGACTTCTGTGTATTGGCTCGCATATGTAATGAGGCTTGTCTTTGACACTTTGTTTCTCTTGGCATTGCTGGTGTCAAACATTGTTGTCTTGAATATTTTATCTCAGCTTTAGTGGTGTTGGATATTACTGTCTCTGCCTTTTTTTTGTCTTTAACCTTATTGTTTCGGACTTTTTGGTTTTAGACTTTATTATTTTGGACATTTTATTATTTTGGACATTTGTCTAAGTCTTGTTTCGGACATTATTATCTTAGACATTATATTGCAGATTTGCGAGCATGCCTTATTTTGCGGCAAAATTGTCACATTTCAACCGTTTTTCATTAGGATAAATTTGAAAATTTTATTCAAAAAAATAAAATAAAATAAGACCTTTTGATTAAGAATTTTTTTTTTTCGGTGAATAACATTTTGAACAAGATATAAGCTATAGAATTTGCCTTTTGCAACATAAATATTTTGAATTAGTTTTAAGTTAAAAAAACAAAAAGAAACAAAATTTCTTAATCAATCAAGATAAATTGAGTTCAAGACATAAGTGCCAAAAACTAAGTCGACATGGAGAGTGCGCCTTTAAAATTGCCCAGATAAGGAAAAGTAGTCGAGAAGCGCATAAATTGGTCCAGATGCATCTTCAACATTAATATAAAAAAAAAAATCACGAGAGAAAAAAATTAATACGTGAGTTAACAAACTTTAATATTTAAGAAAAACAAAAATATAGTATTTGGACGTTTAACACAGTGGTAAAACCATTAAATGCACTTCTAAATTTAAGATTCAAACATTGACCTGATAAAAATTCTCATCTCAAGTTGTAAATAGAAAAAGAAAAAGAAAGCATAACTAAGCAAATAATAAACTAATAATGAAAGGCATAAAAGTATGACTCTTTATACCTTAACAGCCTTCCTAATTGTTACATCTCCAAGACTTTCCTTGGCGGAAAGTGAAAGCCACCATAATTTATAAGTTTTGAATTGAAAGGAAACCACAACATTATTGTCAAGAATTCTAGAAAATTATATAAGTTTATTATTATTTTTATTTCTATTTTTGAAAGTTAATCTAAGGGTGAAAACTACGTAATAAATTAAAAACTGATAATTCCATGAAAAATGGGGACCATAACTGGAGACTCTTACCTTACGATTCGCTAGTAATGGTGGCTACAAAGTCTATGGCAGGTGGCATTGAAATGATGAAAGTGATAAGCTAACCGACACATCCAAGCAACCTTTTCAGACAAGAAACATACAATAGCGAAGCCATTTCATTCTTCCAACACTTTGATTTTATAAAGAAAATAAAAAGATTACCATATTTTTACATCCATATTGCTTTTTAGAACGCTTTAGTCTTTCCACACTCACTGTTCCAAAAGACCATTACAAATATGTTTCTAAAACTAACTAGAAAATACCAACAAAGCAGCCCATGTAGAACTGAAAATGTGGTGGTATAAAATTTTGATCCACTGTGTCATGATTATGGCTCAACAATCTATGGAAATGCAGCTCTGAGCAATGGTTGCGCTGTCTACTTTGCTTACGAAAGGATTAATCTTGACCCAAACAAGAGAGAAGACAGAGGCCAAAAGCACAGACCAAAGAACAACAATGGTGGGAGTTCTGTTTTGGCGACCCATGAGACCCTTGAGGAAAGGGTAAAGATGAAGAATAACCCAGAAGGCAAAGAAAACCTTGCCAAAGAGTGGACCCCAAGCTTCATATCCTTTGTTTAATGCATCAGAAAATCCAGCAACTACACCTACCATGTTGACGATGAGGAGGGTTGTTGGGGGAATCAAAACTGTGGTCCACTTTATAATATACAGCTCTCCAAACTCTGCATCCTCTGCTGCTTTGGCTGTGACAGTGAAGTTTGTATCAATACCAGCCAACATTTTCAAGAACCCTTGGAATACTGCAAAAAGATGAGCTGAAACTCCTCCAATCACCCAGAACTGCTCGTTACGCCACAAGTCTTCGATGCCAACACCGCTCCAACGCAACTCAAGCACACTTGTTACAATGATGGAGATGAAAAGGCCAAGAAACAACAAACTTGCCAGGTTTGAAAGCTGCAAAACCATGCACATCAAGTAAATATAGACTGCAAATGGAAGGATTATGGAAAAGTTTAGCTTTTTTTTTTTTTTTTTTATAATGCTTTTTAGAAGAGAAAGAAAATTTACCGTTGGAATGATGAATTTTCCAGTGAGAAGGCAAATAGCAGGCAATGTACAATAAGCAATGAGAGGTAGAGATGTAAATGGATAAACAATGGTGTTTATGTATGCCATTCGTTGAAGCCACTTGAGACGACCTCCTGCAAAGCCATACCAAAGGGGACAATGTCTGCTGAGGAAAATCTCCACAGATCCAAGTGCCCACCTGAGAACTTGGTGCAGTCTATCTGAAAGATTAATGGGTGCTGAACCTTTGAATGCAGGCCTTACGGGCATGCAGTATATTGATCTCCATCCACGGCAATGCATCTTGAAACCGGTTAGAATATCCTCAGTGA
Organism: Ochetophila trinervis; assembly: GCA_003254975.1. Taxonomy (NCBI): domain Eukaryota; kingdom Viridiplantae; phylum Streptophyta; class Magnoliopsida; order Rosales; family Rhamnaceae; genus Ochetophila; species Ochetophila trinervis. The sequence goes on along the minus strand of QANX01003018.1, from coordinate 102,901 downwards.
CTGACCCATATATCCAACCAATCTGACAACACAGAGTACAGATTGGATTGAGAAAAAGAATAGGCTATGCAGGAATAGGGTATTGGGAACAAGAATAAAAGTCTTACTTCTTTTCCCCATTCAGTTTTCTCTTCATAACCACAACCAATGACATGAATTGCCTCCTTGATCAATGTGGAAGGGTTGACAGAGTCAGGCACTCCTCCATACTCCATTAGAGTGGACTCAATGAATACTGATGATAAGCCAAAAGTTTTCTCAAAGCTTGTCTGAGATATCAACATTGACCTCTCATGCTCATCATAATCTGCATTAGAAAATTAAACGCGTTTAATGTTTTTAGAAAACTATGCAGAACGTTTCAAAATCCAGTTTTATAGGGAAGGTCATAGGCTCACTTTCAATTTCTTTGAGGTTAAAAATGGCAGCGTCGAGTTCTTCACGTTTGGCATCTCGGTAAGCCTCTGAGAGATCTTTAGCAGGCTTCTTAGAAGGGCAGCAACATGAGCAGCAACCACACAATGGACAGGATGAGGAAGGCTTCTTTAAACTTGGCAAATTTGGAGGTCCATAACCATAAAGTGCTTGCCTATAGAAAACACATCCTGTCCCCACATATACAGGGCCTTGAATGCCATCAAGTCCTTTCATGTTAACCTGTAAATATAAATCAAAATATTCTCAAAAATCCAAATTCTTACAGCTCTATATTATAAAACCAGTAAGAGTAGTGCGAGCTAATAGAAACTTACATCAAAGAAAACTATATTCCGATTGGCATATCGATCACTGCGGTCAATTCCATCAAACCTCTGAGGGAACTGAACATAGCAAACATCTTTACCAACTTGTGGGTCCATGAAGAAGCACATAGCCTCACGAATAGCCTTGCTATTGTTCACATAGTGATCACAATCAAGATTGAGGATGTATGGAGCATTGGTAAGAATGGCAGAAACCCTCACCTACATGAGCCAAAATTCAAGTATAAGCAAAACTTTAATTTATCCATCTGAAATAATTTTTTTCTGTTAACGCAAGTAAATATACCAGAGCATTTTCAGCACCAGCTTTCTTGTGGTGTTGGTACCCTGGTCTCTTCTCTCTGGAGACGTAGACCAATCGAGGAAGTTCGTTTCCCTCTATGTCTTGAGCACCAGTACTTCCAAGGAAAACCTGCAAACAGGAAAAAAGATCCAATGTAAAAATTCAACTTTTAAGCTTCAAGCAGATAGAAACATAAGATTGAAATCTACTAATGGTTAATGAAAATAAAAGTCAAACTGGGAAAAAGAAGATATTCGCCTTAGAGAGGAAAATATCATTCCAGAAAAGATAATTTTTTTGCTACCTTCAATTACCATAAAAGAGGAAAATAATACTGTTCTCATTCTCGAATCTAGATTATACAAGATGCCTGAAACATAAGAGATTTAAAAGCATAGCCTTTCAAGCTGAACAGTGTTTAAACCAAAAGATTTCAGGTCTAGCTGTAAGCAAATTTGGCTAAACTTTTGGCAAAATTTGAAATTATTAATCAACTAAGAAAGGATTCCATTAGAGAAGAATGGCATATATGAGAAGCATTTCAATACGGTTTCCTTTGAAATATTTAAATAAACCAAATGAATAAACTGCAACCTGAATCATGCCAGGGTGATCGCGTGAGTTATTCCCTGGCCAAGCTGTTCCATCTTGCATGATCCAGCCTTCATCTGGTGTTTTCTGAGCCTTTGCTACTAAAGCGTTAACACGCACTTTGAACTCTTCATAATCTCTCTATAAACAACATTTAAAATAATTGTTATTGATGGATTCTCTCAAATGACTAATAATAACACATTTCTAATATGAGGCATCAAAACAGAATTGTTATGATTAAGGTATCAAACTATTACTAGTTTTCTGTAATAACTTAAGGAACCTTCTGGTACTTACTTTCATTGCTCGGCGTTCTTTCACAAAAGAAGGTTGCACTTTATCCTTCAAGTAGTCAATCTTCTGTGAGAAGTAAAATTCAGGAGCACGTGGTTCTATTGAAAATTTATTGCAGAAAGGGACCCATTTCCTTGCAAAATCAGCTGTTTCAACTAGAGATTCAAAGGAAAGCATGGAAGCACCATCATCAGACACATAGCAGGAGACCTTTTCCACAGGGTAGTCCACAGCAAGGATGGAAAGAACTGTATTGGCAGTGATCAGCGGTGGTTCTTTCAATGGATCAACTGTACTCACGAAAAAATCCACAGCAGCAAGCTCAGATGGTTCACCCTCTCTTTCATACCTGGCATGCCAGTAAGCATAACCACTTCAACTAAGCATTCAACAATAACACTCAAATTTATATTGATAATGCAATTCACACAATTTATATAGTAACCTTGCAGATAGCCTGTCGGTATATGTCTCCCTGTTAATAGGACACCATTTAGGAAACTGATCCAACACCCAAGAAAAGGCAAACCAGATCTCACATATGACTGAAGTAATCCAAAGACCATAAGCACTATCAACTGGATTTGATACACGGTAATGGAAAAAGAGGGCCAGAATAATCAATCGCATTATTATCACAACTCTGTATGGTGTAATTTTGTTAGGTGAAAGTGGAATGATAGTTGATAATGGTTCTGCAGCCTCTGGAGACCTGAAAAAGCAATCACCACATGTCATCTGTATATCAGTTTTATACAGATAAATCTAAGTATTATACATGACAGATTATGACAAAAACAATGTCAGAGATTCACGTTTTTTTAACTAAAATATTTGACTTGGTAGCCTTCTCAAACATAACTATGTCCATAAACGAATAAATCATCTTATGATACCAATGTAGGAACTGGAAATTGAATAGTCTCATAATAACCATCTGTATTACTCCAAGAAACACTACAGTTAACAACAAAGATCTAAATAGTTTATTGGTCTCTTCTATATGAAAAGATATTCATTTAAATTTTGATATGCTATGAAGACAACCTATATCTTTGAAAGAATCTACATTATACGGCCCCTGCAGTAATTCTCTTCTACCAATGTTTTAGAAGACTCTGTACCGGAATAAAAATTGGTAATTAATGCCCTTAAAACTTTAAGATCTTAATCAGTTCTTTTTTCTTTATGGACTGTTTGACAACAAAACCAAAGTGTTTACTTACAGATTCTCTTCCATCTGCTGCTCGGGTGGAACTTGAACCACTTTTCCAGCCTCTTTTTCTGTCTTAGTTGCAGCCTTTTTCTTCTTGTTCTTCTTATCCTTCCAACTCTCAACTCTATTCTTCCAAATTGGATTCCCAGATTCATCATTTAGTTCTTCAAGAAAAAACCAATGAGATATTAATGACTTGCATAAGAAATTAACTAATGTAACATACTGATTAAACTAGAAAAATTATTGCTTACCACTATCCACAGTAGACACACTACTGATATGTCTAGCATGAATGCCAAGATTCTGAGGCAACCAAAATGAGAAAAAGTTTTAAGATAAAAACTGAAAAAGTAGAATATAAAAAGAAAGATTGAATTTAAGCCTGTTTCCTAATTCTTTTGCTTAGAGATGCATATGAATTAAAGAACTTGGGAAAGACATTCATACATGAGGTTCATTGAGGTGAGCTGCCATTGTGGATTGATTGCCAGATCCCTCTGTTTTGTCATCAGCCAGAGAGCTCTCTGATGAAATCAAACCAATGCATAAGGCTTAAGAAACATAACATGGAAATTCAAATTTTCATTACATGTCATTTAATTTATAGAGTTTAAAGAGCCCGTCTTTGATTTCCTTTCCGAACAATCTAACCACTTATAAGTTATAACTGATAGTCTTGATAACAATTCTCAGAAGTCAAAACTGGACTAATTCCCACTTGAATCTTTCCCAGAATCCAAATAAAGCATTTGGAAACCGAATAATCTATAATTAAGATGCATGATCACAAGTAAAATCAGCATGGAGAAAGAAAACCTATGATTAAATATTTCCCCACTAAGCACACAATAACAGATCCAGTGTCCCAATAAAAATGGCAAGATGTTGTAAAAGACTTGCCTTGGACCAACCATTTTGTAGTATTTTTAAATTACAGGTACAATTATGGCTATATATCAGTGCTTAGTCCAGATGCCTCAATAAAGTAGAATATGTCAAAATATTAAATAAATAAATAAAAGTAGTAGATGAAAAATGAACTTATAAACAAGGAATTTCATTTACCTAATATAAACAAACACTTTGAAAGGAAATAGAAATAATCTTAAATCTAAGAGAAAGCCAAGCAAGAGAGGTACCACCAAAGGGAGTGCCACAGCGGAGGCAAACTTTATGTCCCTCCTTGATTTCGTAGTTGAGACAATCCCTGCAAATGGGAAATTGGCAATGACGACAAGCCACAAAAACCTCACCATTGGCATCGAATTCCACTTGCTCACCACAGGTGTTGCAAACAGGAACCCCAGATTCCATCATTTTGATTTGAGCTTTTCTGAACAGGGTGACCCTCTCCCTCTGCTTCTGAATCTGGGTTTGCTAACTGGTTTTAAATGGAAGACCTTAAACCCGCGAAGGGCATGTTGGTCTTTGTGAGAGGATGGTGCAGGCATTTTTGTAATGGTGAAAGGAGGTGAAGAATGGTGGTTGGAAGGTTGCGGAGGTTGGGGAGTTGGTTTCATTCTTCTTGAATCTTGCTGAGAAAGATAGAGATGAGAAGCAACGTTTTGTATTTTTGATTGTTTTGTGTTTTTGTCTAAAGAGAAAGTATTTGAAAATTTTGCGGGAACTGCAAGGAAGGTTTCGGTTGGGCAGTGTGCATCTTCAACAACTGACTTATCTTACGCAGAAAACCAAAGCTCTCACCCCAATTACAACACCAACATGTCCACGTACGCCTCTCTCTACCATCTTTTTTTTTGTTTTTTTTCTCTTTTCTTTTCTTTTCATTTTGACAGTCTCTCTGCATCTAAATTTGCAAACAATACCTCCAAACATTTGATTACCAAAGAAAAGAAAAGAAAAAAAAAAACATTTGATTATTTATTCTTTATTTTTTACTTTAAAATATATGCATATGTCATATTTAAGTAACGTAAGTGTGACTGTTAAATTATATAATTTAATTCCAGTTTATTTTTTATAAATTTGAATTTTGAGAATAATAATATTTACTTATGATTTATTATATAAAAGTCTCATGTCTGAATTCAATAAGTACTAATGCCAATTTTCATATATATATATTTTTTTTTTTTTTCACGTGTTGGGCTTGCTTATCGTTAAGATTTTTGTTAAACCATGCACAACCTCCCTCTACCACAGTTACAGACAACATAAAAAAATCTAGCTTTCATTAAACTGATTAAGCCCCTATAACTAGACAACAACTATAGATGGTTCAGCGGCCTTTGATGATTAACCGAAAAGCAAAAACAAAGAATACAAGTAATAAAAAAGATAGAAGATAGATTTAATTATGTTCAGCACAGATCGTACATGATTAAATTGTTAAATAATGAGATTTCCCTTGAGATCTCTGTTAATATATAATAAAATGGAATATTATCGTAAAACTCTAGTAATTTATAGGGTAAATGTTGAATGACATGTACAACTGAAATCCCAATAATTATAAATAATAATAGTAGCAGTCCAAAAGTGCACTGAGCTACCAACTTAATATGTAAATTTTCCCATGGTGTGTGTGTCCAACTTTATACTGTTCTGTTGCTATGGAAGCAAAAACAAAAACTAACATACTTTACAACTTCTCAAAAGTCTAATCTGTTACTTACCCAATTCATATTTACTTCTTGTTTGATCCACAACTCAGTTTGTCTATCAATTTAATAAAAAACAATGATGATGCCATGATCCTTTTAAACGGTAACAATTACAGCCAAAATCCAGACACTTTGGAAAACGATATTTGGCTTGGCAAGATTCAAGAGTTAAGCTTTTATAAGAACATTTAGGAATGATTATTGAAAGTAGCCGGAAATTAAGAATTCATTATTTACACGATAATTCAATAAAAAAAAATTATATCATTGAGCCATTCTCAAAACTGACATGGAGTAATTTCTCCATCAAGAAACGGTCAATGTCTTTCATGCGCTTCACAAGCTTATATTTGTATGAATACAACATAATTGATTCCATTTCCGCAAAAAAATGAAAAAAAAAAAAAAAAGGAAAAAAAGAAAAAAAAAAACCTAAAAAGTTTCCATGAAGTAAGGTGTGACTACTGAGCATGAGTGACATGATACAACGATAGCATATCCAATATTCCAAAATTGGGTAAAGGAAAAACTAATGAGACCTACAACTCTATGCGATACAGTAATGAGACCTGAAAAAGAAAGAACAAGCAAGCTAATTGGCCGAGTGTATTCTTAAAAAACCTGCCAATTTACCTTTGGATGACCACCTTTAGGGGTATGAATGATGCATTCATCAAAGGTTCAACACCAGTCAAAATATGAATAATTTCTCGAGTGTCAGACATGGGTTTTCTGGCCAGAAGTATTAGTTCCCTAGTTCCACGATTGTGCAGCATTAGGCTATGAAACAGAATAGACCTTTACTACTTTGGTTGTGTCACATACAACAAGGTTTTCTGTGTCAGTTGGAGTGGTACAAAGCCAATTGACCTGCCACAAGTTGAGAAGGTCCATATGAAGACACAAACAAGAAACGGAAATTTAAGTCAGCTAATAACACAAGAAGACCTCACTTTCTTGCTCAGATTAATGTTTGATTGTAAAAGATCAGTACTGCCATTGGTTTGCCCTGCATCAAAAAATCTGGACCAATCCCAGACCTTTACTGACTTATCATTTCCACCTGAAATTATGTATTTCCCTCTCTCCCCAAATAGCGAAAATGACCTGAATAATTTATTCTAGTCAAACAAGTGAGCTAAGTATAATTTAGTTGCATTTAACATACATTACTTACACACAAGACACTGCAGCAGTATGACCTCCCAATGAGTAATCCAAATGCACTCTTTTTCGTCCACTTTGATCTGAGGATTCCATATCAGAGGTTGGACTTTTGTCTTTTGATCTATTATGAGATTCTTTACAGGATTTTGTAGATGTTTTTGACTTCACAACAGCAAGTTCTGATTCAATATTAATCACGTCAACAACACCATCGCCCCTTGCTAGAGCACAAATCTTCTCTGATTTGTTTAACATATCTATATCTGGAACTGCTATTGCATGGATGAAAGCAGGATTCAAGCATTGTTCTCCACTGCTATCATTCAAGCCTGGGAAGAAAAGGCAGCAAAAACAATCCAAAGGAAGCTATTTACTTAAAATATATCATCAACAGGATCATGTGTAGGAGATTGAAAAAAGCACTTTTATTTTAAATCTAAATTACTTCTCACAGTGTGTTCTTGTGTTCTTTGCATCTTAAACCTCTTCTACTTCAGTGTTAAATATTCAATTATCAAACTGTACACAATTAACAGATTTTGCTCTGATTTTAACTTCCTAACCCACAGACTCCAAGTGCTAACATGTTCAAAATGATACACTACACATTAAGTAAAAAGTTCAAATGTTCAAAGACATTCTAAAACTGGGAATAACTATAACTTTAACTAAAATTGCATTGGAATTATTGAAAGCACAAATTGAGATTTTACAGTTAAGAGATTGTAAAAGGTCCATGCACTTACCAAAATCCACAATTTTCAATGGGCGCCCTTTTGAAAAGTCCCATATCACAAGTTTGGAATCAAGACCTCCAGTAATAACTACCGAACAAGGTAAATTTGGAAATTGTTAGTCGATTGTCAAATACAAAGAAGATAGAAGTTTTCAATTAGATTTGAAACAAGGTGACCAGAAATACCCTGATGGAAGGTGAAAGTCATTCTTGGAAAGAAACATAAAAAATAAAATAGTAGATTCCATGCCTTAATAATAATGTGCTAGATACAACATGCAATGCAAGCTTAAACATATAAAACATAGAGCATTCATCGTCAATGACATGAAGAGGTGCACGTATTCAAGCATTAGAGAGAGAGAGAGATTATAGAAATACCTTCCCAGGGTCGCCATGGAAGGAATTGCACACTGCTGCAGATCTATACTATTCAGTTAAGGTAGAGAAACAGAAAGAAAAATCTCAAGACATGGGCAAAAAGAAAATCAGCAACTAAAGAAAAAGGAAAAAAAAGTACAACCACAATCATACTTACATAAGCACATTATGAGAAGCACATAATGAGGGCCAAAAATATATACATTTCCTAGGAAGGATACATTTTTATGGCCAGCTCTCAATGTTTTATAAAGGCATTTCTGGTGAATGTCTATGATCTGCAACAAAAATTACTGTCAGCAACAGTAGCAATTATATACCTCTGACTCCTTATAGCTTTAAAAACATATATAATACTACAAGCAGGATATAAAGAAAGCAAAAGAGATTTGTATGGTACTGTGAATATATACACAGTACAAAAAACTTTGACATGATACACTTAAATTTTCTCAATAAATCGAAACCTCATAAATAAATAAATGTACAAATATGCAAAACAAGTAATTTTTATCTCCCTCTTTTTCTCTCTTGATAGTTGCATTGTGCATGATTGACAACTTAAACTCTCTAACATCATCTTTTTTGATGCACCAGTAAAAATCCATGAGATGCTTCTATGGTAACAATGTGCATCAACAAAGATATAAAACCAGGTGATTTCAGCAGACTTCTCTCTTAACCAAATAGAGACATACTAATCTAAGCTAAAAGCTCCCTGTTAAGAAACATATGTCCATTGACCGCATTTTCAGCATAAACATTCCAAAGTAGAAAAGCATATTTATATAAGTTTGACTATAATGTTCCAGTGTAAGTTATACTTGCTACAAAGAGACACAAAAAACAGAAATGTAAAATAGATAATAAAAAACCTTAACTTCACCGCAGTCATCTGCAGCAGCAAGAAATGAAGACTTGAAGTTGCATGCAACCTGCATACATGCAAAAAAGCTCCTGGTTATAAAACTTAACAAAGATTGATTATTTGAATATGATACACAGTTAGAGCAGAACAGCCATCTAACAGTGTTATCTACAAGATTGAGGGAATATGGTATGTCAACACAATGATGTGATGACTGAAAATCTTGTCACATAAATGTAAATATAATAAAAAACAACCGCCCCAAAACCATGGTAAACTTTTGCTCTTATTAAACTTGATGACATTATTATTAAAATCTACCTGGTTTATCTCCTCTTTATTATAATTATAAGTCTCCAGTGGCTTACATGAAGTGGCCTGCAGCATGGAACATATATTGACATGTTTGTAAAGAAAACTGCAACAGAAAAGTTGCAGTAAACAAAAGCATATTCATGTCAAAGAGAGAGGAGGAAAGAAGAGCATGAATAGTTGCACAAAACTCAATTTGAGCTACCCATTGGTAAAAGATCAAAAGAAAAGATATCAGAAACTAGTCAAAACTGCAAAAAGGTCAACACTTTCATGGGTCTGAGGAATCATTACCAGATGCACATCAAAGCCCTTAACTTCCTTCCCCAAGGAAACATAAATGTTATTTTCATTTCCTGAATTAAGCAACAAGAAATTTCAAAAGGACATTAAAACTTCAGGAAAAAAACTCAAAGCTCTAATTTCATAAATAAAATTCAGTAAACAAGATTCTAACCTGTGATATACATTAAGCATAGACTTCAATTGCAATGTAAACTATCGTATTAAATATATATATATATATTGAAATCCCTTTTTGCTACGTCTTCCATCAGAAAATTACAAGTTAATATTCAGATAAAGCAAGAAAGAAATAAATGTTGAATTGGATTTGGCTAAAAGTATGGAAATGAGCTAGAATAGCAACCTGACTTGAAACATATTGATGATATTGCTTCCTTCCCAACTTCCATAGTGTATACCACATCTTTGCATCGCATATCGAACCAGCAAACGCAACCATCCTGTTTGTATTTTATCAACATTTACATACTCATAAAAAATACTTAACTTCATTAAAGATTACATTCAAATATATATATATATATATATATAAAATAGNAAAAAAAAAAAAAAAAAAAAAAAAAAAAAAAAAAGGTGGAGAGAATACCTCGCCGGCAGTGAGGACAAGGCCAGGCCTGTCACGTGAGGGGATGCAGCATGTAGCGGTGGCGTTGTGACCCTTTAGTCGCCTTGGGCTTTTCTCTGTCATGCCCGCCTTATTACCTTTCTCGCTTTCTCTCTCTCTCTCTGTCTCTTTCTTTCTTTGCTATGTTGTTCGTTCTGTTCTTGTCCACCACCGAGACAGAACAATACCCAGACCGGATATGAGTCCGGGTACAGTACAATCCAGCCCACCTCATCTTCAGTCGATTGGGCTCTTTCCAAATTCCAATAGCCCTCTGAGTCTCTGACCAAGACCGTAGTTTTTTTTTTTTTTTACACGCTGGGAGCTTGTGTTTAGTTATTATTTTGAGGCTAAAATAACGATCCAAAAATAATAAAATATCGTGTTAGTCTCCAAATCATAATGCCTTATTTATTGAAAGAGTTTTGTTCTTTTATCACTGAAATGATAATAATAAAGACATCTTCCATAGCATGCCATTTCAAAATATCATTGCCAAAATATGGCATGGTCATTTTTTAACCATTCTTGGTGCCAAATTTAGCACCAAATTTGAAGTTGACAAATTTTGATAGTCGAACCTATTATAATAAAGTTTTATGGGGCTCAGATAATTTATTAATATGATCTTTAATTTTTTTAATTGATAAAAATAAAATAAAATGCGCGGGGTCCATCACTATTTAATATTTAATTTATTATACTTTTACATTTTGATGGGTAAAAGTGGATCCATCAACATTTAATAATATTTATAGTTTAGCTATTATTTTTTAGCATGTAAGAGCTAATTTTAAAATTGGGCATTGGCATTTACCATTGCTAAATTTGATAGTAGCAATGCCAAAATGATATTTAGCATTGAGATACTCTAATGAGGTAAATTTAATTATACTGTGTGGCTCGTTTCTGGTCCAGCTTTTTTAAGCTCTACGTGCAGCTCCGGTTCCACGTTCGTCAACCAATTTTGTTAGAATTTATAAAATTGACAAACAGTTAAAGAAGTAACGGTGAAAATACCAGTGCTACTCATCCGATGCCTAAATCAGTCATGATTAAAGAAAATGGTATATCACTGTTCCATCTTTCTTTACCAGGTCCAAAACGTGGAAAAACAATCAAAAAAATAATATATAGGTAGGAAAGATGAGAAAGGAAGAAGAAACGTTGTTAACCAGTAGATAAAAAGAGAAAAAATTGTAGAAAAGAGTAAGTGACTGCTGGATAAAAGAGAAAATGAGAGAGAAAATAAAGATCGGCGCGAATTGGCTGAAAAGATCTCTTTCACCTACTTTAACTTTTCTTTTATAATTTATCTTGACGGCTACGATTTATGGGATCAAAATCTTACATCTCTAAATGGCAACACGTGGCAATCGGACATGAGAGAAAATTTATGTTTCAATGCAAGGCCCACCAAAAGACTTTGTCTCTTGGTCACATAACTTATCCCCCTCCTATCACTCTTTTAATTGGGTTTATGTCTAGCTGGGTTTGTGCCTGGCTGGATCTTAGATGATGGAAGGGTGAGTAGACCTACGAATTTGAGAAAATAATTTGAGCTTACTTTTTTATTTAGAGCCTCAAATAGTGTGATCATCTGAGCTTTTTCGATGCCAAAATTTCTAAGCTCCTTTAATATAATATAATGTGGAAATTTTCCATAACATAATGTATTGACTTTTTATAATGAAAAGTCAATACGATAAAATGAACTTTTTTATTATGTGCATCAATTAAATTTCATATGGATTCCATTAATGCTCCATCGTTACTACTCACATATAACATTTTTTTTTATCGAAATTATATATTTTTTTCACACAATTCACTTCTTTTCAATTAATTTTTTTAACATTCCCATCTTATCTGATGGTTTAATATACCTTTATATGAATATTAGATGGTGAATTTCATAAATATTCCTAAAACAACGCAGTGTGATATTATCTATAAGAAAGTTTAAGAATCAATTAAATTGACTCATGCTTAGAGACCAATTCTGTAACAATGATTTGTTGCAATTACTTTATAATAATAAGAGGATGCATAATAGGGGATACATTTCAGAGGATGGAGAGCTTTATCTACTTTTTGTCATAATACTGATTGGCCTATTATACATTATAGTCAAATTTATTAGTAGCTCTGGCATCATTGGTCTCTCTGAATTTGATTAGTATTTAATTTAGTTTGACAATAGGAAGATAAACTAAAGAAAAAATAATATTTGATAGAATAGGACACACGCATGTGAAGTAGTTTTGGTATTTTTCTTTTGTTAGTCTAGCTTGCATGTGAACTGAATCTGGTATTTGCAAAAACTTGATGTTATTTGTTCAACTTTTCCTGAAAAGTATTGCTTGAAGTTTCCCCAACGATGCTTCTCTGATAAATAGGCTGAGTTTTTGGCGTTTAGCATTGTGGGACTAACACAGCCATTGGTCTTTCTATTTGAATAATAATGAACATGTACTGCACCAACGACGAAGCAGATACAGACCAGAAGCTACCAGTTTTATTTTATTTTTCTTCACGGCTTTTAAAAGCAGAGGAAAAAACATATTGAAGGGCTCTATGCGACTGATCATCATTGCTGACAAAAGTAGAAAAGTTGATCAAAAGTTCATTAAAAGTTACATGTGAATCTACAGGAGTTTGGAGATTAAATTGCAAACTAGAAGAACACACCGAGAATTGTAAGCTTGAGAGAATTGTCCACTTCTACTATCACTTTTCCAGGATATTGTTCATGCAAATGCAACAACTTTTGCCAAACATAAAATTGATAGTAATTAATTTATAAATTCATATCGTTGAAATTCAATTTTTTCTTATAAGACTTTTTAAATTTTAATTATACCATCTGACATCTTCTCAAATTTTATATAAATATTATAAAAGGGCATGAAGGAGAAGAAACAAAACCAAAAATCCAAAATTTTCAACTTGATCCACAGAGAGAATACAACAGGAACAACGTAAAGTGCTTCAAGTCAGATAATTATACTGTCAGGAAATTCCCAGATCAAACAAACAGAGACAGAGACAAGGACAGAGACAGAATTAAGTAGGTAGATAGCTTAAATGAGCTAGTGTTAGACAATATCTGCAAGGTTGAGTTTGTAATCAATGAGTTAAGAGAGGCTCTCCATCTTCATGACTCATGAGGCAGCTGAATTTGATTATCTAACAGTGCAGGCCACCGCATAAGCCCACGACTTGAGGTGCTCTTTCATGGCTATGTTATCATCCAAAGGAGGCATCTTATAATTATACTTGCATTCAGCTGATCCAAATCCTCCACAATTTTCCTCCCCATCAAAACACAAATCCAGCTCCCCCAGAATCTGCCTCCTCTGTTTCGTGCTTCTTTTGCATCTCTTGCTCTTCTTCTTCCTTCTCTCTTCCTTCTGCTCTGCCGCCCAGTACTTTGGAGACTCCACTGTTTCTTCTTCCATGTTTATTGGCGGCTTCCACATTTCTGGTTCTGTCTCAAGTTCTCCGCATCTGCTGCACCTTGGAGATTCCTGAGCTTGGTGGTCTGGAATCTGAACCAGTGTCTGTGAAATGGGTTTTGATGGTTCTTCGAGGAAAGGCTCTGGAGAAGAAGCATTTTCATCAGTTGTGAAGCTCGGAAATTGAGCAGTACCAGTTGATGATGATGAAAAGACATGGGAGAAGAACCAGAGAGAGTCTAAGCTCTCTATGACCCATGAACCATCATCCATAAGAACCATGAGGAAAGGAAACAGCAGAGAAACCCACACCAAAAATCAAATCTTTATCAAAAAAAATTAGAAAAAAAAAAAAAACAGAGGGAGCCTTGTGTTTTGGCACACTCCCATTTGGACGGACTCTCTGCTCTGCTGAGAGAGTAAAAGGAGGAATGAGAGAGAGCATTCTTCTTGCTCCGAATTTATGAAATTACAAAACTAGCCCTCATGCCTCACGTTTTCTGATGAGTTTGTGTTTTGTGACGGTAATTTGGTCCCGCGGTCAAACCGGTGGGCAGTAGGATCTATAGACAGTGGGCTCTGGGCTTGTTTTGAGAAGTTTCACGTTACAGGGCGAGTTCTTATACTAGTAGATTCCCGTAAAACTTCTCTGTCGTCCTAATTTTTGTTGGGATTAAACTAATTTTATTACTAAAAAGAAGAAGTTATAACTTATTAGAGGTACAGTTATAATTTTTTATTTATTTTAACTTAGTTATTCTTAGTGGTACATAGGTAAAAAAATATGCATTATACTAATAATTGATTGATTAAAAGAGAATTTCAAATTCAATAGATATTTGATAAAAGAGACAGACATAGTCTTAAAAAACTAGTATATAATGTTCAGAATATGCAAAGTATATATTGTCCTAACACCTTTAGATAAATTTTTATTGGTTTATCTTAAACCTTTTAATGTAACATACCATATATATATATATATATTTTGTAATATAAATAATTATTATTATGTGGATGCAAATTCTTTATACAGGATATTATAACAATGTGGAATCTATATGAGGTGGTAGTACTTGTAGTAAATTAAAATTCGTGGTTATTAAGGCGATAATCACAAATCAATTACAGGCTTACAGCCATTGGTCGGTAGTTTGAACGCGCCACGAATGAAGGTGGACATGGAAATCTTGGCTTTGAACACTGTGGACCTATGGCTGTTGACTGTATTACGCTTACGCACATATTATTTTGTATACTTTAGTCGAGAATCACCCAACGGTCGGAAGACAACGTGGAAAAGACCTTTTCATTCCTGTTACTTTTGGAAAAATTACACTTATATCCTCCTCCATTTTAAAATTTTATAAAATTTATATGGTATTATTATTTTATTATGTCCCATTTTTCTACCCGACCAAATATATAGCGAATGTAAATATAAAAGTATTTAATGGCATTTTTTTTTACCAAATCTTAAATATATAAAGATTTAACATAAAAATAAAAAAACTTTTCATGGGACTGTCTAAAGACTACTGTCAAGCTAATATGCAAAAAAAAAAAAAATACTATGTGAGGTTCATAGTTACTTTAAAAGTTTGTAAAATAGTGTGACTTAGCCAATATTTTAAAAATAATTCTTATAAAGAAAAAAATTATTGTTCTTTTAAAAGGGAAAAAAAAATAGATGGGCACGCTATTAATTAATCCGACTTTAAATATGATTAGATTGATATTTGAATTGAGTGTCCATTAAATAAATATTCATTTCACATAGATAACAATTATTTTTTAACTTATGAGTAGAAAAGTACATTTTTATTGAATATGTTATTAATATGATATATGCATATAAAGAATAAATGTTTTAAAGATACAATAAGATTCTATCATTGATAACGAAAAGTGAAATATAAGATCTTTAACCCGGAGGAAACATTCAAAATTTACATCTCTATTATATGTTAAGGTCAACTAGAGTGTGTATCTCAAAACTAACCACATCTCTTACTTATGAAGTTTGTGTTTTTCTAAACATCTTTATTATGGATCAAGATCTTTCTATTGATTTGAGCTTTACGAAGGAGAAATTATGCAGTGGTATCAAATTGCAACATCAAATAATAGTCAGATCCAATTAAGAAACCGTGGCTTGATTAATAGAAAACTTAGGAGTTAAGACCGGACATTCCATGAAGCAACCAATTCATGGGTTTTAATGCTGTTAACCTAAAACAAATTAAAATAGCTAGCTATGGTCAATTTGAATTCATGTATAACAAATTAGAAATCAAAAGCCAAAAAAAAAAAATTGTTATTATGCATTTCGCGTGAAAGAGTGGACTAAATAAAATAAAAAATCCAAAGACTTTTATCGTTCAGTTTATTTTTCTCATAGGTCTTTGATGAACAGTACAAGAAAAAACCAAGTTTTGGTAAGGAATTTTTTATTTTATTTTTTAAATCAATAGCACAGAAACTTCATTAATCCAGAGTTTTTTTTTTTTTTTGGCAATGACATTATTCCAGAGACTCAGATACTCCTAAAATTATAAGTACATAACCGAATTAGAAATTGGTTATTTCCATATTTTAACTTTGATTGCGTATGCATGCATGTATTCTGATCTTGGTTTCAGTTGGAATTGGATTAATTCTCTCCCTCTCTTAGTGCAATTGAAATCAAAAGCTAAGAATTAGATAGCTGAAAATAATCATTCGAGTTCTCGCACAATATTGTTCTCGCTCTATTATATTGGCATTGAAGGCTTATTGAGCTGGTAATTAAGTTTGGCACGTGAGCAGGGGAACTCTCCCGGAGTCTGTGTGCTGGTCAATTTGGGTTTGTGGGTTTCGACTTTTCCGTGACAGGGCTGTACACAATTGGTTCAATTGTGGTTTTGTTGTGGGTATCGTTGGCATTCCACGAGGGAGGGACATTTACAAGAAAACGAAGTCCTTGAAAGTTGGAACTCGATCATAACAAAAAAACAAAGAAAAAACATTTAAAGGTTTTACTTTCTCTATGCAAGAACAGTCGCTGTTGAGCTTTCGCTTTCTTTTGCTGCTTCTCCCCTGTTTTCTTAAAATTCTAGAATGGACAAGAAACCTCACCAGATCATCAAAAGACGATAAAAAACTTTTCTGTCTTTAACTTTCTTTTTTTACATCAACAAGTTTCTTCAACTTGGAAAAACATAAGATTGCAAACTAAACAATGAGATTTGGTCATGAACCTAAAATTTATGTATGCTAAATTGAACCCTGAAACAGAGCCTTTCTCATCTAACAGTAGAAGCAACAGTTTGAGCCCACCACCTGAGATTATCTTTCACGTCAATTTCGTTGCTTAAAGCAGGAATTCTCCAGCTCATCAATGGGTTTCCTTTCTTTCTCTTGTCCGATAAGTCCCATGCTTCCGAAAGATAAGGCCTTGAAATTGCAGACTCATCAACAGCTTCTTCTTCTCCATCCTTCTTCCCCAATCTTTGCAGACCAGGAATTATAGAAGCCAAGCTTGATTCCCTGTCTTCTTCTGAGAAAACAAAACCCAGATCCATAAACCCTTTTAGCTCTTGAAATTCGAGGTCGGACAAGCTCTTGCTCTCGCCCCTTTTCTTTCTTCCATTTATGGACTTCTTTGGTATTTGATCTGTAACGTAGCTCTCTATTGGGCTGCTTTCAAACTCTGTGGTTTCCTTACCCGAAAGGATGGTTTGGAGCTCCGGCGCGAGGAGGACCGTGTCTGGTGAGAGAGATCCGGAGAGAAAGCTTGTTTTTGAGTTTAATTGGTCGCTCATGGACCGAGTATGGTGGGATGGAATGCGTAAAATTTCCAACTCTGGTGCTTCTTCTTGGTTTTTCTCATCTGGGTCTGATTTAAAATTTGATGAATTTGTTGAAGATGATTGTTTCTTGAAAATTTCGAGCTCAGACCAGCAAAAATCATAAAGCTTCATAAATTCCTCTGCGTCCATGAATGGCGGCTCTCAAAGAACTTTTGTGTTCGGGTAGGAGTTTTCTGCTTTTAACATATATATAAAGAAGCTACTTCACAAAATTGCCCTTGATGTTATCAAATATTACCGAAATAATTCAACTAGCTCTTACACGACACACGTTTTCCATTTGGGTCTTTCTTAAATAATTCAGTTTACTTTTATTTTCCGAGTTTGTTTGGTTTTCCCGGGAAAAAAAGAAAATAAAAGAACAGGGATAGAAATGAGTTGGGATGATGAGGGGACTTTAAGAAGTGGCATCAATATGTACTATGTGGGTTGTGATATAGTTCATGAGAAGTTAAAAATATACTTTAAATATCAAAAATAACATTTTGAAATGCTTTAGATTAATTTATGTTAGTGTTGAGTTTTTAACTAAATTTAAGAGTTTTCTAAAAAAGTAGGGAAAAAGTAAAAGCTACGCCATAATAATTTTTTTTTAAATGTATAAATATATTTTTTTTAAATGCTTCAAATTTTTAAATTTTTAACAAAATATAATAAAAGTATTTTTTTAAGAAGCAAAAACATAAAAATAAAATCTATGTAAAACTGTAGATGATAATGTAATATTAGTGCTGAAGGAAGCCATGATTATGCACACTAATTGCGTTTTTCTTTTTGGTTGAATTGCACATTAATTGGGTTATGACGTTTATCACATCCCCATCATCATAAATTGTGCACCAAATAATCATGTATCAATGACAGTACCAATAATGCTTTCTTTGCTTCTTAATTACACTACCTACCCCATGAACTGCCCAAATTATTGCAGCTTTTTGCATTGATTTCGACATTCATGCCTATCCAATCTCGCATGTGGGATAGGTTTTATGCGATCCCCTCAAAAATTAAATTGTCATTCCTAATTGTAATTATTTAATAGTTGTTTTTTTTTGTTCAAAGAATTATTTAAATTTTTTTTTGGTAAATGAAAGAATTTTTTTTTTTTTGATAATAGAAAGAATTATTTAATATTTGTGCTAATTCAAGCAGTAGACATATTATACATTTACATGCTTAAAATTACTCTAAAAGCAACATATAATGATTCGATAGCACCATCACTTTTTTTTTTTAAATTTCAAATGATTGGACAGTATACAATTTTACAGACTTTAAATTGCTCTAAAAGCAATATTTTTTGTTGCTTAGATAGCTACATCACTCTTATTTATTTTATTCATAAATATTTATTTTTCCAACACTACATTGGCATTTAGTGCTACCTAAACCATGCTGACCTTCCAGCTTAATTTGTTTGATCTTTGTTTCATTTTGACATCCATGCCACAAGATAAGAAAAAGAACACGGTTAATTCTATACAAATCATTTTGGAAAAATACTCATTCTCTAATTAGTAATCATAAGGGATTGGACAATTTCAAAGGTAGGCTTAGAGAAACATATATGTATCAGGAAGAATTTTATAAGGAAAATTAGAAGTCTTTAATCCGTGTTTACGCACTGAATTTTAATAAAAAGAAAAATTAGAGTTGGTCTCCTGTCTCCTAATAATAATATTATTTATTTATAAAATTATTAGGGGGCATTGTAGTAAATGAATAAACGGTGAAAAGGGAATTTTCTGACAGGGGAGTCAACGCTGCAGTGCAGCGTTTGAACTGAAAAAAATTTGATTCACACGAGCTTTTGCGTCACGAGCGCCACGCGTTAGGCGGGTCATCTTATACCCACTGATAGGGCGCCAAGTGGAATGCTAGCTTATGATAAAGTCACTAAAGTGGGCTCTATTATGAAAGAGTGTCTGAATATGGGCCATGCTTGACTTTTAGGTAATATCTTTTAATGGGCCAGGCTTCACTGGGACTCATGAAATCAACTCTACCAGAGGCTTATGATATGCCTAAATTCTATATTCTTTTGTCAAAATAGTGTGAAGTGCGAATGTTATAATTTTATCATATAATAAATAAATTCACAATAAATAATACTCTGACAATTTTTTTTTATCATAATATGTGTGAATATGATGTTGTATCCGATGCACGTGGGCCTAAAATGCAAGCTGGGAGAGATTTTTTCAGATAAAATAAAGAGAAAAAGTAGTAAACAATAATGAAAAAGAATTGGAAGGTCTAACTAATTTCTACTTTCCGTAATAAGAAAACGGATGTTCACATTTTTCATTAAATTTGTAATAACATTTAAACCATAATTAAATTTGCACACATTACACGGTGGTAATAATTTGTCCATTTAAAAAACGTGGTAATCATGTGTTTAGACTGGTAATTAAGTAAGACTGAGACATTTGGTGAGATATATCTGTGTAAATGCTTCAGCTTTTAATGTCTAAACCCGGCCCTATACAATTAACATGAATCATTACATGCATGTGGCCAAACCCCAATTTTACCAACAAAAAAAAAAAAAATGTGGCCAAACCCAAAAGTATGCCTCCGGCCGATTATTTCAAAATCCCATTAGATAATAAAATTGCAAAGAAAATACAAGCATGAGACTAATGAGAAATTGATTCTAAATTACATAAATTAAATTATAAATTACAGAACGAGAAATATTAGAGGAGGACATATGTTTAGTTTTTATATGACATGTCTAGTTACCTTATACGGCTGGATATAATATATATAATATATAAAATATTTTTACTATAAATATATTTTTATTTTAATAAAATGAAGATTGTTATTAAAATATATTTTTAATGATAAATTTGAAAATATCATTATTAAAAGTAATTATCAATAATAAAAATTTCAGTCACTAACAATATATCATTAGTAATAATTTTTATTTTAATAAAATAAAAATATTTTATTTTAGAATTTTCATATATATATATATATAAATATATATGGTTGTATTGTGCCCACTTTTAATTGAGCTTAATTCCCAAATAATAAGAGATTAGAAGATACAGAATTAAGATTATATATAAATTTATATCACCATAAACAGTGTCCAATAAGTATGACTACTCGAAATCAAGATTGAAATTAATTATATTGATGCAATTAGTACTAATTTTGGTAGCAAAATAAATTTTTAATTTCACTGAACGTGTCAAAGCTTAATGTTGGATGTACAGAAAGATATATATATGGAGGAATTAAAGTAAGAAAAAAGAAGAAGAAAGAAGAAATCAAAGAAGAAGACAATTAAGACAAATATAGTATACATGTATATGTGGTATATATGTGTTTGGTGTGTGTATTGAATCATATTGTAGAGTTGGATTACCTTAATTGGGGTTTGGCTGAGCCTGAGAGAGAGCAGTTGTAGATGTACAGATGAATTGCCGGGCAAATCTTCTTTGGCAGTGAGCGTAATTTACTTTTTTTTTTTTTTGTGGCCTTATGAACTAGCAATATAGCTTACTGCCAAAGAAGTAATTGCCAGGTAATTTTAATTAGTTTCATTACAGCATCCGTACAGATATATCTACGTGCAGTATTATTTCAATAGCTTCCTTAATTTCTGAATCAAACAAACATATGCTTATATATATATATAAATCAATAAAAAATCAATAAGGTCTTGATTTTGCGATGCAAAAAAGGATATTCTAAGCACATCCTCTACTACTCGTTTATGTGGCAAAAACAGCAAGTGGTCCTTGAGCTTTTTTTCACTGCCCTGCCTCTATGTTGTCTGTCATAGCATATGCATGCCAGGATTCCTTTCCAGTTGAATATAAACTTCCTAATTTAACAAGGCTGCTTAATTATTTCTTAAAAGATCATCTAATTTATTTTAGCAAGTATTTACTAATGAAGTGTGTATACAAAATCTCACATTGAATAAATTATTTATATATATACTATAAGATTTGAGCTACATGCCCTATATAGTAATGTAGCAATTAACCTTTTGGCTTGGAATATCAAGTAATTTCTTTTTCTTTTCTTTTTTATATCGTTTTCTTGATTATTTTTTATTTGGTGCAACATGTTCGATTATATATGCATGAATCATTATATTATAAACAAGAAAGTTAAATATCATTCATAAGGTACAATGAATGTCTACATAGATATATTTTTTAATTATAATATTTATGCCTTGATTTTTTTATTTTCAGCTAGCTAGATATATAATTTTGTGCCACACTACACTAGACATTTCCAATATATATTGTTGTAGGTATTTTTGGCCAACAGGCTTAATACCTTATTATTTAGGCAATGAATAAATACCCAATCATTGTGATGGGCCAGACATCCATTACAAACTAAACTCTAAACCCAATGACCAATGGAAATAAAGCTAGGTGTCACCCATCTAAGATAGTCTTTTAGGGTTTAAATCTTGGTCATTGAAAAAGAGGATAAAAAGGAAAAAGATAAAGAAAGAATGGGATTACTTTTTTTTTTTTACTTCCAGAAACGAGGAGCTGCCATTTTCTTGGATCCCCCCACCAAAAATTCTTGGTCTTGTTCGAGCTTCCTTATGCATAGCCAAGTGGAGGCGACATTGTTCACGGATCCGGCCAAATAGTACTACCGGAGCCTAAAATCTTCTATTTGGACCGATTTCTTCATATTCTTTTCCTTTTATTTCCATGCTATCTTAATATCATTTATTTCTGACTGACTTAAGCATCGGAGGGGAAATGTCAGTCACCACATCGGCGCCTTTTTGACCGATTTTTATTTATTTTACAGGGTTTGATCGTAGCTTCAAAAACTTGGGGACAGTTTCCAAAAAATCGCCACAACATATATAACTTTTACAAAATAGTACTTTAACATTAGAAATGAACAACCTTTTTGTGTGGTTGTGAGGGGCGGCATATCACTGAACTAATTTTATTTGACAATAATAATTTTAAGCAATAAAATCTTGAATAACAATAACTTGCTCTAGCAATAAAATCTAATTTCAAAAATGAAAAAAGTAACAAAATCTTCTGCCTCAATTACTTGGGTACCCCGACGCACTAGCTAAGTGGTGCAAAAAGTAACACGTATGATAGAGTGAAACGCAACCTATTTTTATTATTGTCTACTTTTTCTGTATCTCTTCTCTCTCCGTTAGTGTTCTTTATTATCCCTTCTATTTTCTTCCTCTCTATTTTTTCTTCCCTTTGCAAACGAAGCCAACATCCAAAAATTGATGAACCCCTAATTTGTATATATAAAAGTGGGTCTAATTTAAGTTGCTTAATATTATATACATATATATATATATGTATATATTTTTCTTGCAGTCGTTTCTCTACCATTTATATTAATGCTCTTTTCTTCGTACATATTTTTGCCTTCTTTTTGTAATTTCATAAAGGGTCAGCTTTTTTACCAAAAAAAATAAATCTTTTGCTTATTTTTGGCCGATAAACATTGTTGGTTTTCTTTTTATAAATTTTACCCTCTCTATACAAATCATAAGGGGACAACTTGTATATATATTTGGCTGAAAAAACAGAATTTTTTAGTTCGTTAGGATGGAAAATACAACTGAATCGGGAAAATATATGGTAGTAACTTGCACTACCGCTTGGCTTGTGCTACGGTCCTATTGAAGATTTTCTTTCTATTTGGACTAGTCACTAGTGTTTTAAATTAATATTTTCATAAAAACATGAAATGATAATTGTATATAAAATCTTTTATTAGGACCTAAAATATATTTAATTTAATAAGAAATAAAACATTGTAATTTAATAATTGATTAAATAGAAAAATGAAATATATACTGCATAAAAATTCATAATATAGAATGTAAGGGTCTTTTTATTAGCCAACATTTTGTTCTGCTGCAAAATATATATACATTTTTTTTACTTTATTTTGAGATTAATGAAGATGCATATATGTCTCTATATATGGTGTTGGCAATCAACTATTGTAACTCAAGGGACTCCACAAGAATTAAGAGATATTAAACTCGAAAAATTGTATATATCAAATCAAAGGAAGAGGCTTTTTATTTTTTATTTTTTATTTTTATTTTTTTTATTATTATTAGGAAAGGGGGATTTTTGCACCCATAAATTATTAAACTTCTGACTGGAGGTGTACTTTTACAGTTATAGCACTGGACTACACTTACATGTACAAAGGAAGAGGCATTTGGTGATTGAAATATTGTGAGTAGGCCAGGATTCTCACAATTCTAAACATATGAAAAGTGCTCTTTTTATTAATTGTCTACCGACTCCTAATTAATCTAACACCATATAAAGATTGAAGCATACGCTTGTCATCAGGAATAAAGAAGTATTCTAAGAAAGTAACATGCAGTGGACTCAAACCACAAAGAATATTTTAAAAGACATATGCAATTGTTGTATGCATATATACATAGTCAACCAGAGACATAAACCCTGTTTTCTGATTCGGATTAATTAATTTTAATAAGCTTATTTTAATTTTGATCAGTCAACGGCTCTAGTCCCTTTCTAAGAGATTTTAAGTAATCAAAAGCTCGCTTTTGTTTTTGGTTTTTTTAGTTTTTTAGTTTTTTTTTTAAAATTTTAAATTAATTGCCATCTATTATTTAATTAATTTGGGATAGTGATAGAATGATATATTGATTTATATATGCAATAGATAGATAGTATTACTTACTGAGACTTGATCGATTCAGATAGTAAATTAATCTATAAAATATTGTTTTTGACACGGCCGTTTGAATTTGTTTTATAAAATAAATCTAGCTAATAGAAGTTTGAAATTATGTAAATTAAAGAAAGAGGTTGACAAGTGTAGTGAATAGTACAATGGAGTGGGAATAGGGACCAGGAAAGCATGAAGGAGATAGAGAACCAGTACAAGAGGAATTGGAGTGGCATATCCTACTGGGGGTTTTCAATTGGCATATCCAAACTCAGGAGCGAATCATGTGGTATAAAAAGGGGCTACAGTGATGAGTCAATTAGGCATAGTCAGACATGCATGGGAATGGGAATTAATTTGGGTTTCCAAGCAGCTGGTTGAGGAAATTACAGAGTGATCCTCCATTGGCAAAGAGAGAGGTTCATGTTCATTTACATTCATAACATTTCTGCTTTGCCAAAGGAGAATTGCCCTGCCATTTCACTCCTACCACATCATCATCTATTGCTACTTGATCGATACACACACACACACATGTATACATATAGTTCGGCTCAGGTAAATATATCTTTAACTTTTTAAATTGAAATTAATATGGGATTACATGTCATGTTAAATCTGTCACATCAGATACATATAATTCAACGATTATAACTTATTAAGCCTATTTATCTTCAATTTAAAAAGATGAAGATATCCTCACTTGAACACCATTGTACGCAGAACTATATATTGTATGTAGAGTCCAAAAAAACAAAATTAATTAGTAATTGTCTCTTTTCTCTTTCTTTATCTAATACTAAATATTTGGATTAATTGTTGATCGAAATTTTAATTGCTATTTGGCAAGTAAATATTTTGATATGAGAATGCTTGATAGTTGATATATATATAAATGGGAATGTTTGTTGCAAGTAAAAGCCTAAAAGAGTTTCAATATTGAAGACTGTTAGATCTAGATAAGAGTTATTCAGTTACAGATAAGAGGATAAAGGTACATGAGCTTCAGTTATTTTTGTATCTTCATGATCTGCTATTGTTATTAGCTGATTAAATTGTTTGGTTTGTATACTGATCATGCAACTTGTAAATGTGTATATATGGTCATATTCTGTACTTTTGAATTATCGATCAATATAGAATACTTTAAAGCCATTCTTTTGTTTTCTTAACTAGCTAGGACTAATCTTTGAAATTAAGTCTTGATGAGTCTCTCTGCTAATTAAAATTGTTGCTTTTCCTGCAATTATATGAATATTCCCAAGGTTTACTATATATAACGGATCAGGATCCTAAGCTCTACCTAAGCTCTTGAGGATCCTGATCCATATATAACAAGGATGTACGATTGATCAAATATTAATTTTGAAGACCATAAGCGTGAATTATATTATATATGTTTATATATTTTAAGGCTTATGAGCTTCTTGAAAAATCTTGACTTTGATTGTAATCCTAATTCATGGAAAAATTAAGAGATAAAAATCAATGGATTGCACTTTGGTTCATGGGGAAATATAATATATGCTTCAAGGTTTCCGAATATAAATTGTCCAAGATTATTTCTTAACAAGCTGCATCAAAATTTTAGTTTTCACAGTTATTTGAAATGAAGAGAAATTGGATCAACAAATAAAAATGAAAACAACATGAAATTAGATAATAATAAAAAAATAATAAAAAATTGGAGCTCCTGTTATGCTACTACGAAACATAGACCCGTATTCAGGACTATATAATGAAACAAAGCTAATAATCACTTAGCTAGATACTCATGTTATGTAAAGAAAGGTTATCACTGGATTAAATGTGGACTAGAAAGTATTCATTCAACGCATGAGGTTGACTCCTTCATATTCGAAACTTCCATTTAAATTTCAAAAGAGACAATTTTTATTTTCTGTTTGTTTTGCTATGACAATAAACAAAAGTCAATGGCAAACTTTAACAAATATTGAATTTTTCCTTCAAAGCCCTATTTTTAGCCATGGTCAATTATATGTGGCAATGTTTAAAGTGAAAAACAAAAAAGAATTAAATATATTGATCCTAGATAAAAATGGACAATGATATAACTCAACAAATAATGTGGTTTTTAAATAAGTTTTCCAAAATTTCTCATAAGTACTTATAAAAATTCATATTTTTGAAAAAAACATAGTTGAAATTTTTTCATATATTACATTTTAAAAAAATTAATTAGAAGAAATAATTTTTTAATTTTTTTTAAAATTTTATATTAATTATTATATTTTTAATAATTTAATAATAAAATTTTTCGTCCATCGCAGCCACGGGCATGATCTAATTATGAACTAAACGATTACTTTTGAATGAATTGACATGATTTTTTTAAAAAAAAATCCACCTTTGAATCTCTAACATTTTCTTACTTTATTTAATTTACTAGAAGAGTTATCAAGTAAGGTTAGTCTAGTGGTAAGTCCACGCCCAACATGAAGAAGACTTATCCCTCCCTTTTCGATTAGAAATTATTGTAGCTGATAAAAAATAATTTACTAGAAGAGTTAATTTTTGTTTTGTTTTGTTTTTTTGTTTTTTTCCGAATGGGAGATTTTGGTTGGTGGAGATAACTTGTTACAAGATAGGCAATCAAAACAAACATTTAATAAAATACATGTTAGATCGGCACTCTTCAAAAATTAAAATAATAGGAGGAAATTGTATTATTGATTTATTATTTATAAGAAGCTTTTGATAATTGCTCTTATTTTATGATTCCTGTTTTACCCTTTTATTACAATATTAGCAAAAATAAATAAGCACTAATAAAACAAAACCAAAATTATCTCAAACTAGATGTTTTAGGGAATGCAGTGCAGTTTCAGTGTATATATACTCTATGCGACAAATATAAATCAGTATGTAAAAAATACAAAATATATAAATCAGTGGCATCCTGATCATGAGGTGGTACGATTCTTATTCAACAAAGTTTATTTTTTTTTGGGTAATTAAACATTGAATTAACCACAAAAGAGGTAGATCTCCAGTAAGGGAAACTAGCTTACATCCTAAGGCTAGAACCTAGCATACAAATGGCAATAATCAAGTCCACAATATATATCACCAAGAAGATTGCCTAAATTGTTAGAGTGTGCGGATAAAATCTTACATTGGTTAAACATATGAATCTGAAAGGGTAGAAGAGGGATTGACTATTCCTCTAACAATGTTGATCTTTTAGGATGAAATCCCAATCTTTTTGGAACCTAATAAGTGGTATCAGAGCCGGAATTCAAATTGAACTGTGTGTACGCGTAAGATGAACTCTAAAGTGAATTGAACAATGGTGGGTCTCATGATTTACTGCAATGGTAAAAAGTAACTTCACGATCAATGGGCGAAACTTGATGATGAAAATTTTGTGTCGTGATGGTGGGGCTATGGGGACCTCCATGCTAGCTCCCACATGGAGGAGGCCATGCCATAAAGCTCCATGGTGACGTTGTGAGTCACCTATCGCCAGCAGTCAATACTTCTTGACGAAAAAGTGTTATCAGTTTGAAAGGGTGCTAGAAAAATATGTGTTATCAATTTGAATGGGTGCCAGAAAGAGACATGTGGTCTTTAATTTAAAAGGGTAATTGTTAGAGTGTGCGAATAAAATCTCACATTGGTTAGACATAAAAATTTCAAAAAATATATAAAAGGGATAAACTATTCCTCTTAACAAAATTGACCTTTTAAAGTTGAACTCCAAATGTTTTAGAACTTTAACATAAATTAGAAACATCATCGTCAAAAAATAAACCAAGCATAGACAATTTTTTTGGGCATCAAGACCGTTATAAGTCTTGACATCCACCTTAACTAGCTTCCAGTTTAAAGATTGGAACCTTATTTTTGTAGACAGCACATCATACTTGGTATGCCATTCCACTTCGTCAAAGGGTGAGTTGATACCAACATAAATTGGGATGGATGGTTGGACATATTTTTTCCTTAAGCAAGGTCTTGGGTTCGAATCTTGTAGATGAAGTAGATTTGTGATGGGAGAGCTTTACTCTTTAGAGAAAAGAGTGTAGTACTTCGAAACCGGCGCAAATACCAAATTATCACAATTAAATCATCAATTTACAATAATGCTGTATGTACCAAATTGTTTACAAGTGATGACATGCCATATTTAGTTTCTTTAATCCTTTTAAGTTTCATCACTTATCATATATATCTAATTTATATTAATTTTTCAATTAATAAAAACAATAACATATCATCTTGCTATGTCACTTGATAAATAAATTTGTGTTTGCAGAACTACTGTTAATAATAAAAAGATGGTTATTTATTTATGCCTTCCAAAAGTGATTTGGGCTTGATCATGAATTATATATTAATTTTTTCAAGACAGATTAATTATATAGGCATTAGAGTATCTCTAAGGGCTCTTTCTATTTTTTAAAAGTCTTTGCCACATAAGATAAATAGATAGATTAATATAAAAATCTTATCCAATGGTTCTATCTAAATAGTCTGTTAAGCTTATATGATATAAAAAAAATAGAAGATATCTAGAAGACGATCTATTTCTAGAAGGTCTGTTAGACAGTCTAACTCATTATTTTATTTATTTTTATCAATTTTAATTAATTTTAAGATAAGTTTTAGTTTATTTTGAACACAACTACTGAAGATAATTTTTAAATAGACATTATGTATTAAATAGACATTGTGCCACATAAGCAGAATGATTTCTATTTCTTCTGCCACATAGATTTCAATAGAAAGAATCATTGAAGATGCTCTTAGTTTGGTTCATCGACACCTTAGTCATCAAAAGATGTGGCACTATATAAATGGTTGACAAATTAAAATAGTTTAAAAAGGGTTAAATGCATTTTAATATTTTTTAAAATTCAATTAATTTTTTCAAATTGGGGTGTTACAATTAATTTCAACACTTAATACTTTATATTTTCAAAAAATCGCAATTCATTCCAATTGGAATTAATTTTAACAGATTCGATTAAATGCACTTTAATACTTTCTAATTTTTTATACTAATTTTTTAACCTTTTTAATCTAAATTTGTATTTCATCCTAAATTACTAAATATAATTTTTTATCGTGATTTTTTTTTCATCCAATATATTTTTCATCTAATTTTTATTTTTATTTTTACATCCTAAATCTTTTCACTAAATTTTTTTGTAGATTTTTTCATCTAGAAAGGTATCAAACTGTATTTAACTCTAGTTTAAATATATATGTAAAAGCCAGTGCTTTCTCGAACAATAACAAATTCAAAAGTATCCCATGAAGAAACGAATGTCACATTATTGTAATATTCAAAATTGGACAATTAAGTCTAGAAGTATTATAATTTTACAGGTAATGTTTACACTACTCTTAGAGCATTAGTTTAGTTGCATAATGTTTAATATAGTAGAAGAAACGAATATGGAGCATCGGAGAGACAAATAGTAAATCATAAATGGAGTAATATTACTCTTGGACGTTGATGTAAAGTGAAAATATATAATTATAACTAAAATGAGGAAACGAATGAACATTACCTGCAGCAGTAGGGTAATGCTTATTACTGCATATCGCAGAAATATGGAAATATTGCAGAATTGGGTAGTTTTGGCGTAAAATATATATACAGAGAGAGAGTGTGAATTGCGGGGCAAATCTCCTTTGGCAGTGGGCTGGCTTGCTAATGCTCGCTCTTGAGGTTGTGCTTGTTCAATAAGACCAAACTGTGCACTTTGGCCACCTGCCACAGGAGAACTTGCCCGGTAATGCATCCTCAATAGTACTCAATCAAAACTAATTTAACTACTTCATACATGGTTTTGGGGATGAACAGTTTCTTCTCCTCTTCGTGTATTTATAGGAAATGAGAAAAGTCTGCCATTTTCTCTGCGTACTGGATATTCTAAGCACATATGCTTTTTTACTTAAGGGCCAAGCAAACAAGTGGTCAACTACCGTTTCAACTTTCAAGATTACCTCCCTACGTTATTGGCAATAGCCGCCATTTCAAACAGTCTTGTTTTTCTTTTGATATTGGGGTTATTGGAAAATTAATATATATACTTGCTGGATCCGCTCCCTACAAGCTATATCTTTTGAGATAGCCAGTAATTTAATAAATTAGTATATATATGGTGCAAGAAATCTTTCATATAACCCAAAGAAAAAACTTGTCAAAGCGGAGAGTAGCTAGGGTGGGTGCGATGAGATAATTAATTTGGACCACAATGAGATCATGATTGAGAAAGGAAAGCAAGGCACCGGATATGCTACTACTCGTTCAGCATATGCCAATTTATTAACCGTAGCTTCTTTCTGTGGTGTTATATTCATTTCATTTTCTTTTCTTTTTGTTGTTGTTGTGTTGTTGTTGTGCATGAGAGCCAATTAAGTTTTTAAAAAAGCATAACATATGTTATGGATTTTCATTTATTCACCATATACGTGTATGTGTAAAACTGGAGATGCATTCAAGAAAAGGCGATCCGGTATCTCATATATATATGAATGATACATGATAAATTGGCTCTTTCCATCTTTTGAAGACGAGTCTGATCTGAGCATATCGATATTCTATAACAGGTGGTTATAATTAGCCTTTGCTATTAAGATTATGACAATGACAAGTTGAAGAAGATAATGCATGAATCATATATTTTAGTGGAAACAGCTCAATAAGTGAGGACCAACTGTTTGTTTCCTTCCTATATATCATGTATTATGTATATATATGCATCCCATGCATGCCATTTTCAAATGAAATTCTTTTGGCCTGTGAGACACTGGAAGGACGTTACTGATCATTTCAGATTTTGATTGATTTATTATCTACCATCCATCCACTTTAATTCATCAACATATATCAATATCATATAATTAATAAAAGCGCCTACATATTTCTTTTCCTATATGTACTAGTACAAAATATAATCGTGTTCTCTGCATCTAATTTAGTTTTTATGTCTAATATGATTACGATATAAGCTAGCTAGCTAGGCTGAGATTAATAAACAGAATACATATTAGTTAGTTATTGAGATGTTTAATTGTTGTTTGGTTAAGAAACAAACAGGTCCCTAGAATATATATCCTGTATATATATATGTGGAAAAGGCAAAGCCGAATAGAAGGGGGACCATAAAAGCAATAAGAGAAGGGAAGAAGAAAGTTAACAGGAATGATGCTCGCATATGCCACATCATATATATATATATGTATATATATATATAGCATTGGAATATCCATATGTAATGTGCGAATCCCACTGAATAAAAACCGGCAATATATATACATCTATATATATATATATGGAACCGTGCTGCAGTAGCTGCAGAACAAGCATACACTACGGTGCATGAAACCAGGTCATGCAAGCTGGATGTTTGAAGGTACGTAGTGATGAATAACAGAGCAATACTCCTTTGGCAGAAGAAAAAATGATAGTTAGCCCTGCATTTTTATGTTTCTGCCAAAGGAGAATTGCCCTGCAATTCAACTTTACTACGTATATATATATTTCTTAGGGATGTTAAAAAAGTTTATTAGCAAATCCGTTCAAAAAATTTCATTTCAAATTCAGATCGAGCTTGATATAGTTCGAGTTCATCTAATTTTTTCTTGAGTTAGAATTTTAAATTTTTAGTGTAGATCCAGTCTGAAGCGAGTCCATTGGATTATCCATCGGCCCAAAATAATTTTATTTTTTATTTTTATTCAATTTATTATGAAATATTTATTATCTTTTTAAGTTGCACTTGTTTATTATTTATTATATTTTTATATTTTGTATATGCCATAAGAATAATGTCTTTTTTTAATATCATTATTAAAATATATTTTAAGGAAAAAAATAGTATATTTAAATCAAACTTTAGGATTATAAAAAAATTAAAAAAAAATTGAATTCCAACTTCAGGCATATACTTTGAATCCGAAACCTGAATTTGATATCCAAGGTCAAATTCCAGTTTAATACCTATAAGGTTAGGCTCAGGTCTTAACATTTAGAGCATTGGTCATGCTCAGCTCGATCCAAATTCTCTCTAGCTCAAAAGAGCTCAGCCCAAACTTGGGTCAGGCTGGACGCCCTAATTTACATTTCTAAGTTACCTATATTTGTTCCATGGTATAGATACTAATTAATTAATTAGTATATATTTAACAATTTTCTTCTCTAGACTCAAAAAAAAAAAAAAAAAATTAGGAGTACTGACGTGGGAAAATTTTAACAAAAAAATCAAGTATTTTTTGTTGAAGCCCATTAGAGCATGGGCTCCGAAACTCATTAAAAATTAATATATATTTATATATCAACACATACATTCAGTTCTAAGAATATTGAACTACATTTTACTCGTAGATTTCTGGGTTTTGTCAAATATATGATTTTATAGTTGTTTATGATATTGTTAATTTTTGTCAGATATTTGTCCTTTTTATATTTTATTGCTTTTTGGTACAGGTGGTCAACATATATATTGAGAGGATCAGTAGAAGCCGATCAGTGACAGTACTTGCCACTTGGTCAGGAGGGCTTTTAAAGCTCAAGACGAATATATTAGCTACTGTCTATAATCAAGCATAGGAGTCTTACGTACGTTTGTAGCTTAAATATTATTGAAAGCTACTAATTGTTCTCTGCTTAATTATAAATATTTGGTCACATAATGCATGCGGAACTACTTTGTTACATTTTTCACAAATTTTTTTTTTTTTATTGCATATCGAGCTCTGTATAAAGTATCGACATCTTTATGCAAAAGAAATTAGAATAAGACTTTTATTACCTCGTCGGTGACAGATTGAACTTCATAATACTAGGAACATACCAGCCGGCTTTGCCACTAGACTGTTCAATTAGATTGGAGATTAGGGACCATGCATGTTGTTCACGTTGAGTTAAAGACTATAATAATTAGCTTTATCTCATTCAAACTTTAATACTTTCAAAATGAATAACTTGTTAAATAGGGTTTATATATAAATATATATATATATATATATATAATCTTGTCAGAAGTTGTGTTAGCTAGCTTTTAGACATGTCTATACAAGTGTTAAATTAATCATTCTGTGGGCGTAGATCTTGAATTAAGATGAGTAATGAGTTTTCTCAAACTTTTTCTATCATTTTGCTATCTTTCAGATTTCCAGTTAAAGCTAATTAGCTACTATTTTCAAATTCAATGACAACCGATATCACCTATATATGGAGAATTAAGGGAACAAATGTGTTTGAGAAAAGAAGAATTAATATGCTTTTCAAGACGTATAAGTTTTTATTGCTCATTTTAAAAAACGTATAATTGTAGAACAAACAGCAATATTAATATGTTACAAATTCCACCTATGCATGTGGGATTTAAAGGAGGTTTATAATAAGAAGTAAGAGAAAAATGAGAAATACAAAAATTTTCATTGCTAATTTAATAAACTTAATTAAATCATTACAAACATAACATGCTCTATTTATAGAGCTTAACAAAAGCCACATAACTTAATTAGAGGAACAATTTTATGAGCAGTCAAAAGAATATCTATATAAAAACTATACGAGTTGACTCTGCTCTTTTGGAAACTAGCACTAATAACTCCTTAATAATATAGATTTACTCTTTCATTCTTGCTCTTTGATCAATGGTATTAATGACTTGATTTGTTTCCTTGATAGAACTATATATTGTTTTGGTATTACTCTCCGTTTTTGTCAAAAAGCTCTATTTGGAATGCTATAAATACTTATGCTAAAAAAAAATAGATGTTTAGCACACAAGTCAATAAGTGCTTGTTGATCAAATAACTTTTTTTAAACCATTCTAGAGAAACTCAAAATTTAATATTTTCTAAAACAAACTCTGGAGAAGCTAAATAGAGTAGTAAATGTTTTTTTTTTTTTTTTACTATCATTTATGCTCTTACTATTATATTAATATTTTTATTATGTCCAAATCGTTCGTTAAATAATTTATGTATAATAAATAAAGAGTTAAAAGTATTTTTAAATTTATGTTTGTCAACCAGTTTACTAAATTTTAAAAGCACTTTTTAAAATGACATTCAAATGATTATTAATTTTTTAACAAAAACAAAATTAAAAAAGCTTTACAGCTAAAAGCTTTACTTGCATAATATATATTAAATGGGCCCTTAATATCCACTGTAGCTAGCGCTGCCTGAGTTTTTTACTTTCTTTCTTTTATTTTGTTTAAATTAAATCTAAGTTATCTAACTTAAAAAAAAAAAAAGAATGGAAAACTAAAAAAATCTCAATACATCCTTTTTGGAGGCTGGGTGCTAATAAATTGTTACTAGTCAATTTAACTCTTCATTTGATCATAAATCATGCAATTGCTAAGATTAAATAACCTTGCTGTCAAGTTGAGCTAAATTTAAAATAAACCTGTCCAATTTTAATCATGTCTTGCATCGCAAATATACACCTAAATTGCGTCCATCAATAAAACTTGGAAGAGCCTCCCCCATATTTTTTAATTGTAGTACATATATACTAGTGTAAACAGATGATTATTTGTTAGCCATGAATTATTTGTTATAGCAAATAAATTAATCAGCTGTAAAAAATAAAAATTATGAATTATGAATCAACAATAACATATACAGGCTATAAATACGACCGACAATGGCTTTGGAATCAAGCAGTTGATTATTGACTCAATCATACAAGCAGTGGTTACATTATGTTAGAGAATTAAATACCGTAAATAACGGTAGGAGATAGACTCCTTTTATATGTATATATCTTACCTTGTAAAGCTTATCTCCATATATAACTCATTAGGGTTTTTATGCCTCTTGTATATAAACGTATTATACATACGTTAATATCATTCATCAATATACAGATTTATTCCTCTTTTATTATTCTTTCATGGTATCAGATCCTTTGACGAAAGTCATGTCTCTAATCAATACTGATTCAATTCCTTCTTCCCTCCCTCAATTAAACCAAGTCAATTTACCAAATTATAATTTTCCCTACAAGTTAGATCAAAAAAATTTTGTTCTCTGGAAAGCTCAAATTTTTCCTGCCATTGTCGGAAGTAATCTCGAAGGTTTCATTAATGGTGCTGTCCAGCCACCCACCGAGTTTCTTTCTCCAACAACTGATGCTGATGCCAGTGCCTCTACACCGATTATTAATCCCGATTGGCTTCTATGGCGCCGCCTGGACCAAGCTCTGCTTGGTTGGATCCGCTCCTCCATCGATCCTGAAGTCCAAATCTTGGTGACAGATCCGACTACCTCTGTTGGCTTATGGAGTGCCCTGAATCGATTATTTGGCAGCCAATCTCGTGCCCGGATGATGCAGCTCCGCTTGCAGCTACAATCTGTGAGGAAAGAGGGCTTGACAATCACAGCCTATTATACAAAACTAAAGGAAATCTCTGATGGATTAGCTATGGCCGGTTATATGGTAAGCAAAGATGATTTTATTATGTACTTACTTCAAGGTTTGCCTTTTGAATACGATGCAGTAGTAGCCAACTTGAATTCCACTCGGTCTCCTCTGGAAATTGAAGATGTTCTTGCTCTCCTCCTGAGTCAAGAAATTCGTGTACAAACTACTGCTGCCTTTGCACCGAATCCCTCTGCTCATGTGGTACATCGCTACCCTCCTTCTCACAACCAGCGGCGACAATCTTTTCATTCCAATCAAAACCGTGGAGGTGATTCTTCTGGCTATACTCCAAATCGTGGTGGCGGTTTCCGAGGCAGGAGCCATGGTCGTGGACGTGGTTATGGTCGGCCTTACTGTCAGTTATGCTTCACTCCTGGCCACACGGTGATGCAATGTTATCACCGGTTTGATAGGGATTTTGTACCTTCTCATGCCAATCATAATTCCTCTTCTCCTAATACTGGTTTGCATAAGTCCTCTGCATATTATACTTCTCCTGAAATTGCAGCCACTCCGGAATGGCTAATGGATAGTGGCGCTACTAATCATGTTACTGCAGATTTATCTCACCTACAACACAAATCTGAATATGGTGGAATGGAGAAACTTGTCGTTGGCAATGGTCAAGGTTTGTCTATAGCCAATATTGGTTCTAATATCTTGCAAACTGCTTCAAAAAAGCTTCATTTAAATGATATTTTACATGTGCCACAAATCAAAAAAAATCTTTTGAGTATTGCTAAGTTGACTACTGATAATAATGTGATTGTTGAGTTTGATTCTCATTTTGTTTATGTTAAGGATCCCATTACGAGGAGGCTTCTACTTCGAGGACCACTTAAAGATGGACTTTATCAGCTTTCGTTTCCTAGTTCTTTATTTTCAGTATCAACAAATGTTGCTATGCTTTCTAATTTCAGTTGTTTAAACTCTAGTTTATCTAATAATGATCTTTGGCATTTACGCCTTGGTCATCCTTCTTTCAATATTATGCGGATTCTCTCTAATAAATTTTCTACTATTACTCTTAATAATGCTAAACATTTTTGTTCTACTTGCCCACTTGGGAAATCTCATCGTTTATTTGCTTCTCCTTCTATTTCTATTAGTCACAAACCTTTAGAATTAGTGTTTTCAGATGTTTGGGGTCCTGCTCCTGTTTTGTCAAATGAAGGGTACAGGTACTACGTTCTTTTTCAAGACAATTTTTCTCGTTTTTCTTGGATTTATCCGTTAAAATTAAAATCTGAAGTCAAAACTGTTTTTCTGCAATTTAAATTGCTTGTTGAAAATCTTTTTCAGCAAAAAATCAAAGTTTTTCAATCTGACTGGGGGGGCGAATATAGATCCTTGCAACCGATTTTAACAAACTTTGGGATTAAATTTCAGCACCCTTGCCCCCACATACATAATCAAAATGGAAAAATTGAACGAAAACACAGACACATTACTGAAACAGCACTGACTTTACTTGCTCACAGTAGTCTCCCTATGTCTTATTGGTGGGATGCCTGCTCTACTGCGACTTTTTTAATCAATCGGTTGCCAACCCAAACTTTACACAATAGTCTCCTTTCGAAATTTTGTTTAAAAAATCCTTTGATTTTTCTCTTTTAAAATGCTTTGGGTGTGAATGTTTTCCTTTTCTCCGACCATACAATCAGCGAAAATTTTCTTTTCGTTCTGAAAGCTGTGTTTTTCTTGGGTATAGTCCCATTCATAAAGGTTACAAGTGTTTCAATTTGAAAACTGGCCGAATTTACATTACACCAAATGTCCTTTTTAATGAAACATGTTATCTTTTTTCAAAACAAACAGGGACTCAAACATCTGGTGCCTCTATTTCTAACCCTCCTGTCAATGCACTTGCTGTTCCTTTTATTTCTAATATTTCAGGTTCCAGTCCATCTTTAGTTCAAGGTTCTCCTAGTAAGTCTCCTCCACATGATTCCATACGGCAACAAAATGGGAAACTCACTCCACGGCACATGTTCTCACCGTCACTTTCTCCACCTAATTCCCATACCTCTGATTTTCTTTCTCCTCATGCCACCACACCGATCATTCTTTCCCATGAGACACCAAACAGTTCCCCACCAAACACCTTACGTAAAAGAACTGTTGCCACCTCATCTCCTTCTTTGCCAACCGACCAACTCAACTCCACCTCCCACACCGCCACCTCATCCCCATGTCCAATCAATTTACATATTGATCTACCCCTACCTAAACCTCTCTCCACTCATCCCATGGCCACTCGGTCCAAAACTGGTGTGTTCAAAAAAAAGGTGCTCACGTGTCATGCCCACAATCCCTTAGATACAATTGAACCTACTACTGTCCAAGAAGCCCTCTCTCATTCTCGGTGGACTCAAGCAATGAAGGATGAACTTCATGCTCTTACAAAAAATCAAACATGGTCTTTTGTTGCCCCTGCTAAAGGAATGAATATTGTTGGTAACCGTTGGGTTTTTAAACTGAAACAAAATGCTGATGGGTCCACAAATCGTTTCAAAGCTCGTCTGGTTGCTAAAGGTTTTCATCAGCATCCCGACATTGATTTCAAAGAGACCTTCAGTCCAGTCATCAAGCCATCCACCATTCGGTTAGTATTTTCTCTTGCTGTTTCAAATAATTGGCAAATCAAACAGGTTGATATCAACAATGCCTTTTTGAATGGTCAACTAACTCAGCCGGTCTATATGGCTCAACCGGAAGGATTTCTTGATCCTCTGCTTCCTACACATGTTTGCCAATTACACAAGTCCCTTTATGGCCTGAAACAAGCTCCGCGGGCATGGTATGACAAGCTAAAAGACACACTCTGCAAATGGGGTTTTAAACGCTCAGTCATGGACACTTCTCTATTTATTTTGAAGAATTCAGCTGCTGTCCTATGGGTTTTGGTATATGTTGATGATATTATTATTACAGGCTCCAATCCTACACATATTACCAGTTTTATTACCCGTCTGAATCACCATTTTTCACTGAAGGATCTCGGGTCTTTATCATTTTTCCTTGGCATTGAAGCTCAACGTACATCTTCGGGGCTCTATCTTTCACAAACTAAGTACATCAAAGATCTCCTTGCTAAAACTGATATGCTAGAGTGCAGGACTTCCCCCACACCGGCTAGCACCTCTGTTCAGCTTAGTCAGTACACGGGCAATAAACTACTGACTCCTTTACTTTATAGAAGTACAATCGGTGCTCTCCAATATATCCTCTTGACAAGACCAGAACTGAGTTTCATTGTTAATCGGTTAAGTCAGTTCATGCAAGCACCCACTGATGCTCACTGGACCGCCTGCAAGCGAGTGCTACGCTATCTCAAGGGTACTTTACATGTTGGCATATATTTTCGTCCCTCTACTCATCAATCTCTCTATTGCTACACAGATGCCGATTGGGCATCCAATGTTGATGACCGACGGTCCACTGGTGGGTATTGTGTTTATCTCGGTGACAATCTTGTCTCCTGGTCTTCTAAAAAGCAACATGTTGTTGCTCGTTCTAGCACAGAATCTGAATATCGTGCTTTGGCTAATGGAGCAGCAGAGATCATTTGGATTCAAGCCTTGTTGCGTGAGATGGGCGTTAGTCTACTCGGCATGCCAGTTCTATGGTGTGACAATATGAGTGCTGGGAGCCTTGCTGCAAATCCAGTTTTTCATGCACGCACGAAACACATTGAGGTTGATGTTCATTTCATACGTGACAAGGTGATCACCGGAATTCTTGAAGTTCGATATGTTCCAACTACTTATCAAATTGCTGATATTTTCACGAAAGTTTTGTCCACTACTCGTTTTCAATTTCTTCGAGACAAACTGCATGTCTGTAGTACCCCATCCAGTTTGAGGGGGGATGTTAGAGAATTAAATACCGTAAATAACGGTAGGAGATAGACTCCTTTTATATGTATATATCTTACCTTGTAAAGCTTATCTCCATATATAACTCATTAGGGTTTTTATGCCTCTTGTATATAAACGTATTATACATACGTTAATATCATTCATCAATATACAGATTTATTCCTCTTTTATTATTCTTTCACATTATATATATATATATAATATTTTGGAACAAAATAAGCTGTAAGATACAAAATATATATATATATATATATATATATATATAAATCCTAAAAGTAAAGACCTTGAGTCGTCCAAAAAAAAAAAGAGAGACCTTGAGTGGTGCATAAAGCGAAAGGATCTTAAACACCAAATCGATCACTGCAACAAAATCTAATGATAGCTTATGAGAAAACATAAATATTTAACCATATATATAGCATATTTTACAAAATAAAATAAAATCATATATATATATATAGCACAGACAAACAAATAAAAAAGAAACTAGCTGAAAGCATGTATAACTACACAAACTCTACGAAAAAACAAAGGGGAGCATTAGTACTCAAGGACTTTTTAGCCTTGATGAATTGCTATGGCTAAAACTGCTTTTGGCTACAACAAATAGTTTTTAGCTACAGAATAGTTGTGGCAAACCATTTTTAACTACATGGTTATTGACAACAACAACTATAGTAACAAGTAACAACATTTATTGTGGTTAAAAAAATATTTGTACACGAAATGTAGATTTTGTTGTGGCTAGTACCCTGCTTTTCCCGCAGTGATGAGTTTAAAGGGAAAAAGAAAAATTGAATTCCGAAAACATAGTGCAAAATTAAATAGAACAAATGATTAAAAATGATATATAGATTCTAAACATATACCAAATTAATTAATGAACTTCCCACCTGACCGTAGCGTGCATGCAAGTAAAAACAATAAATAAAACTGCAGAAGAATTGCTGGGCAAATCTCCTTTGGCAGAGGGCACGCTGTGGGAGATAATTGCACATTCAGTGGCTACCTGCCAATGGAGATTTCGCCCTGTAATATGCCACTGCAATATATTGAAACTCACCCCCTCATCACTCATGTATCATTGGGTTTTGGGTGCATATATGCTTTATATCTCACCACTTCTATATAAGTTGTAGATATACATATATATATAGGTACAAAATAAGCATATACGGTGGAACAATGCTTCTTTTCTCTTTTGTGGCTTTAATTCCGTACTTAATAACCAATGTTTCACCTTCAAGCATTAATTCAAATTCGATGCCAATGATTTTGATTAATTATACTCTAAAGTTAAATAGATGATTGATAAGATTGATAGGGTTTTTTTGACACGTAAGTACGTGAATTGCTAAGTGCTACATCTTTAACTAATGCAACAAAGTACAACATGTATTTAATACATACTATATTGTTATATGATCGATCTTTTGGAATAAAATCCTATCAAATATTATTCGACATTGCGTTTGTCTCCAAATTAAGGATCAGTCAACATATGATTAGAAAGGTTGTCAATAACTTTATTCAATCGATCGTTGTTTTTTGTTTTTTTGTTTTTTTTCTTTCTTAATAGCTTGCCCCTACATCAACTTGGAAGGTCATAATATACAGAAGTTCTAGTTTGCACTACGTGTTTGAAAATTAAATTAATTACTATACTTTTGTGGATGCTCCAATAAAGGAAGATCCAACGGCATGATTTCACCAAAAAAGAAGAAGATCCAACGGCATGTTCTTTTATCTCTCTGTGTACAACAAGTTTTCTTCTACTTGTAAAAAGCTTCAATATATAACATGGTTGTCAACAGCCGGCATATATGGTCCCAAAAGTTGATTCTATGTCTGCAGAAACTCGACGTAGCACTTGCAAATTGTTTCCATGTATATACCCTATTTTGTTTTTGTTCTTTTAGCTTCTTTTTTTTTCTTCTTCCCTTTTATTTCTTCATTAATTTACCTCATAAATTCATGGAACTACACGACAAAAACAGTTAATTGATTAAAAGGGATTTTCCAGGATTGACAATGACATAATTAATTAAAGCTTTCCTCATTATATTTTCACGTGCCCCAATTTCCTCGATCCTTCTCCTTTTTACTTTTTCAGTAATATTAATGTTGTGTGTATTTTTGCCTATTAATTGGGCCAAATACCTAGTGATTGAGAATAGTAAAATAAATACCCAATCAAGTGGTGGGTCACTTAAATCCAAGAATGCCCAAAGCCCATAAAATTGGGAAGAGACACTTGTCTCTCATCTATGATGCAAAATTTTGGTGAGTTAATCTAAACCCTCAATGTGTAAAATGTAAGGTAAAAATGAAGGCAAAAAAGGGGGGAATCAGATTTGGAGCCGCACGCAGCCCAAGACGCCACCAACTCCCATCACCCTCACCACCTTTTCCCCATCTTTTTCCCAAAATTCGGCTGCCCTAGGGGGTTGGTGATAGTGGAGACTACCAAACTTTGGATTTGGGGGGTAGGTGTGATCTCAACCTCTCCATGTGATGATTATACCACCAAATAAAGCTAAAAACACTATTCACTATCTCCCTCACCTCACCCAAACCGGACAGCCCTCCCATGGCTTCCCATTCCAGATTTTTGGAGTCCATTTTTGATTTATTTTGGCTCTCCCTTTCTCTCTAGCTTCTCTCCATTTTTTCTCCCCCCTTTTCTCCAACTTTGACCCCCCTTTTTGATCCTTTTTGAACCATTTTTAGTCATTTTTTTGCTAAGAAATCAAAGATGACCACTGACTTAAGCATCGGAGGGGAAACGCCGGCCACCACGCCGGCATCCCCCTAACCGGTTTGGCTCTATTTTTGCAGAAACCCGAGAGGCCCGGACCGAGACGAAAAATCGCCACAACATTTTGGAGCCGTTTGTGGGAAGCGTTTATTTCCATCTTTTATTTCTCATGTTTGTGGTTGTTTTTTACCTTTTTCTATCTCGGTGAACCGGTGTGTCCACTGTTTGTGTTCATCTTTTCTCGCGCCTTTACTAAGTATAGCTAGCTGTGTTTCCACCGTTGGTGTCCTCTTTCTCGTACCTTTATTGAGTTTGGTTAGCTATCGGTGTCCTTTTTCTTTCATCCTTGTAACCCACGGGTTTTTCAAATGTGCTTGGTGTTATTGTGTTTTGCCAGCTTCTCGGTTTTTATTGGTCCTTAAGCTCGCATTTTCAGCTTTTCTGTTTAAGGTTCGCAGCTGTTTTGCTCTAACACTTGGTTGGACTTCTCACACTCTAGCTCCCGGCTAGACTTTTCGTAGGTCCAGTTCTCGATTTGTCTTGGTGATTCCATCCCTTTCTTGGCTGATAGTTGTGTGGTGTACTTCTGAAAGTTAAAGTGCTGGTCCCAAAAAAAAAAAAAAAAGAGAGAAAGAGACCAGCCGAAAAGAAAAAAGAAACAAAAAGAAATCTGTAAAAAA